>OVAX01000349.1:11454-88659 GCA_900406405.1 Lepidium africanum | reverse complement strand
TTTTATGGATTTTTATGCAAGTTAGATAAATGAGATGAAAACTAAGCTATGAATGAATGAACGCGAATGAAAAATCTTTATGGACNTGAAAACTAAGCTATGAATGAATGAACGCGAATGAAAAATCTTTATGGACTTTTTATGCTATGTATGTGATGCATGTAAAATCAAGCTAAGATCACAAAAGCATAGTTAACAACTCTTAGAACCCTCCCCCAAACTTAAATCACACAGTCCTTGTGTGGATAGAAGTTTGAAGTAGAATCCTAGGTTAACAAAGCAAGAGCTCATATGTAATTGTAATGAAAAAGTTGAAGTTTCAGGTACCTTGGGGCTGAGCTCGCCACTCTCTTGAAGAGTCAGGCTGAGCTCGCCATTCCTGCAAGCTAACAGGGTGGCGAGTTTGAGCTGTTTGTGCCTGATTGAGCCGTACTCGACCTTTGTTATGCTTGAAGCATCTTCACCTTTAGTATTATGCTGAAGCCTAATCCATTTCATAGAGTGATCCCTTTTGCATTGATTGACCATATTCTCAAAGGGATCATTTTAATCTCTTAGCCTTTCCCCCTGACCAAACGAGCTCTACAATGTTGCATAGTTAGATTCATGGTTTCTTACTTAATGAATGTTAAATGGATTGGTTGAAGTGAATGCATATGTAGGTTGAGGTTGAGTTCAAACAGTTTTGTGATTGCCATGGCTAAACCTTCAAGTAAGGCTGTTTGAATTGCATCTTGGAACTGCCAACTAGGACATTGATTGTAGCACTCTAATCAGCAGGTTTGGCTTTGAGTACCCAACATTGCAACCTCTCTTCCTTATTTGTTCGATGCACTTGCTTGAAGGCAAGCAAGGACTAAGTTTGGGGGAGTTGATATGTCTGCATTTTAGCACATTTAGAAGCATGATTTAGTTCACATTGCATCCATATTCATAGCATTCTCATCATTCTAGAGTCCCTTTTAGGTTCATATTGCATACATGTTACATATGGAGTTGTTGTGGTACTTTTGGAGCTATTTGAATCATTTTGGAGCATAAGTAGACGTGAGGAGCATCATAGACTTGGACTTGAGGATGAAACGCAACTATGGAGCAAAATTGTGCCAGATTAATTTAACTCGACCTCACCACTCTCCAACAGGCTGAGTCAAGAATTTCTGCTGGGAAAATTGCCACTCACCCTCACCACTCACTACGCAGACTGAGTCAAGAATTTATGCTGGGAAAATTGCCACTACCCTCACCACTCGCTGCTTAGGCTAAGTCAAGAATTTATGCTGGGAAAACTGCCACTCGCCCACCTCACTCGCCATCCTACTGAGTAGACCTGCGAGTGAACCTGATTCAAGACACCTAGATGCATGACTCGCCTGCATGACTCTCTGTAACCAGCGAGTGAACCAATTTCCAGGATGCAGAAATAATGACTCACCCCCTGACTCTCCAGAACCTCGGTGAGTGACAACTCAGAAGATGGAAATTCACCTACTCGCCTATCTAACTCGCCGTCAGAGCTAGTTGGCTTTCCACAATTGTATTTTGTTGACTTTTTCTCCGTGTTGACTGTTCTAGGGCTAGGCTTTTTGGACTATAAATAGCCCTTTAACCCCTAAAAACACTATCCACGTTTTTACCTCTTTGTTCTTGAACCTTAAAACTCTCTCTACTTTTGTAATCAGATCTATGGTTTAATTTTAGGTATTTGGCTTTCATTTTTATATCATTCTTCTTATTTTTCTTTGCTCTTTAAGATTCATGCACTTGTTTTATTTTCTGGGTTTGTGTTCTTGGTGACAAAATCTAAGCAGATTCTTTAGGGTGAGTGAGGAAGAAGGATAGATCTAGGCTTGATCATGGTTTTCTATCTTGTTGAGGTTGATAATTCCATATATATAGCTAGTCTAATTGCTCTTAATGCTTATTTCAATTTGGTCATTTGAAATCTGATTGAGTTACTTTCTCTGCCCACAAGGTGTTTGATGAAATGCTTGGCTAAAGTTAGACTAGGACTAGCTTATCTTTCCCAAGAAATTGGTTGTTTAGAGAGTTAATTGGCTGTTTAGGATTGTTTCTTCATGCCAATCTGAGTGTGTAGTCACCAAAGAGATTTGGGTTAGGTCACACTTAGATTGAGATTTCATGACCATGAGAGTGGCTTGATTGTTATGTTCTTGAATCCTAGGTCTTAGATCTGCTTAATAGGTTGTTAGATAAGTGCTAGAGCACCTTGATTGAGCCAAAATATGTGATCTTCTTTTCCTCATGAACCCATCTTCATCATTGTTTTGTTATTTGCTTTGCTATCATTGCTTTTGTTAATTGCTCTTTAGATTTCTCTGCTCTATTTATGCTTGTTTCAATTTCTGTTTTTCTTTAACTTCTGCTTGTGCTATAAATTCACTACTTGGCTTGAATTAGAGTAGTCTATTGTAATCCTGAGTGTTAGCTTCACACCCATTTGGTTCGATAACCCGTTATGCTACATGGATTTGAATAATTAGGTGGCAAAAACCTTGTTACCACCAACTATTGCGTAAATCTCCACCATTAGATCTTGGACATGATATAGTTTTGAAACCAATTGGATATGTGGATGGAGCAATGGAGTACAAGTTGAAGAGAAGCAAGCCATTTGTTAAAGTCAAGCAGCTTCTCTTCAAAACAAGCCCAAATAAGATTGGTCAGGACCATTCAACATCAAAGCGGTTATGGCTTGTGGAGCCCTCACTTTGGTTAGCAAGGATGGAGAGGAACTTCCAGAGAATGGCCAGAGAGTTAAGCTTTTCACGGTTGCTTGAACCATTTTAGAGGAGATGCCACCTCCTCTATCTGATCCACCCTAAATCAAATAAGTGTAAAGATTCGAGCTTTAGACTATAAATAAGCGCACTTGGGAGGCAATTCCATGCGTATCCTTGTAAATACTTACTTACTGATTTTCTTTGCATCTTTTATCTTTTCTTGTTTTTCAGGTTTACGAAGAGCACCAAGAATCACATGGGTCGAGTAAAGCCAATTCTGGCAGAATACAGCTGAACTCGCCACTTACACTCGCTGGAAAGTGGTGAGCTCTGCCTAATGCTCGCACTAACTCGCCATGGTTTGACGAGGGCACCTGCACGAGTTGAGCACTTTGCTGCTTTCGGAAGGTGTAACTCGACCTTGGTCAGCAAGGCATCACCGCGCGTAAGGGCAAAAAACACCTCCACAACCACTTTCTTTGTTCTTCAAAAGGTACCACTCCACTCCTTTCATTGTAAATACCATTGCATTTGTTATTTTGTTTTGTTGATGGTCTAGGATTCACCTCCAAGCTTTTATGCACACATGTATTGTTTGCTTTAAGTTTGGGGGGAGGGTCCTAGAGGATATTAACCATGTGTTCTATGATTCTTAGTTTAATTTTCCATACATATCATGCATTGCACATATGACATAAAATCCATTAAGATTTTTCATTTTAGCATGACATTTAAGGCATAGAAAAACCATACAAATTCAAAAAATTTCATGTAGTTGATTCTATTTAAGATTGAGTCTAGACTTTGCATTAGGAATTAGGACTCTGCTGCTATTAACTTGTTGATAGACTTGCTAGACTCACTGCCCTCGTTTTTAGTTTTTTGATGCACTCATTCATGCTCTGAAAACAAAAACGGATCCATGTTTGGAATTACCTGACTGTATCTCATGTTTTAATTGAAAACGCAGAGAATTGATGCTCATTCTTGCTAAGTGATAACCTAATCTGATTGATAATTATCTCGTCTTTGCATCACTTTGAGTTTGTGGATTACTTAAAATATGTGGACTATCTTTTCCTTCATATTGTTACCTTGTTAGTCCAAGTAGATCCCCACCATGCTGCATCTCGCCTTATTTCATACCAAGTATTAATTGTGTGTGATTGTGAGGCCTATTTCCAGTCTAGCTTGGTATAAGGTGTTAGGTGAGAGCCGACAAAACCATGTCTCTATGTAGTTTTAGGTCCACAATTTTTGGATCAGACTAGGATTATGTGGGTGGTTTTTATTTTTGTTGGATATGTGAATGCTTGTGTCTAAGCAGGAAAATGATGAAAAGGAACAAATTGGAAAAGAAAAAGGTCAAGGTAAAAGAGTCAAGGAGAGTAAGGGGCAGAATGTATAAGTATGTAAGCTCTAATAAAGGTTTTGGGAAGAATTTGATCAAGGGTTCTAAGCAAGAAAAGGGAAAGTAGACTAAAAAGGTCTAGATTTTCTTATGAGTTAAGAAGAAAAGAACCAAGGAGCTGTAAGTATATAAGTCCCAAAACCCCTAGAAAAAGTATAGAAACCCCTCTCCTTATACTAGAATTGGACAAGTTAGTTCTCACCTTTAGCATTATGCTAAAGCTTAGCCCATTTCATGAGTGATCCCATGTGCATTGATTGGCCAGTTACATGAAGAGATCATTCTAATCTCTTAGACCTGGCCCTTGGCCAAACATACTCTCTATTGATGCTTAGACTTGATTCATGGTTTTGATTTTAATTGAATGTTAAAAGGGTGAGCAGATTCGATTGCATAAGTAGTTGAAACTGGATTTATTCAGGTTTGTGATCATCATGGCTAAAGTTTTAGAGTAAGACTAATTGTTTTGCATTCTAGAACTGATTTCAAGGACATTGATTTTAGCATTCTAATCAGCAGGTTTGGCTATGAGTTCCCGGCATAGCAGCCTCTCTTCCTTACTTGTTCGATGCACTTGCTTGAGGGCAAGCAAGGACCAAGTTTGAGGGAGTTGATATGTCTATATTTTAGCACATTTAGAAGCATTACTTAGTGCATATTGCATCCATATTCATAGCATTCTCATCATTCTAGAGTCCCACTAGGTGTGCAAAATTTGATAATAAGGTTTTGCCAACCAAGTTATCAAATCCTCGTAGTATTTGAGGTATCGAGCCAACAAGTGTGTTGCTAACACTAAGGATTGCAATAAACTAATCTAATCCAAGCCAAATCTATCAATTGATCATGTCACAATCAAAATGCAAATGGCATGAAACAGAGCAATAAGAAACAGAGAATTGAACTAAAAACAGAGCGATAAACAAGAACAATGAATAAGAGCCACCGCAACAAAGTAATAAGCAATTAAAATATCTGGGCATTGAGGAGTGAGGTCAAGGATCTATGCTTAGCTAGGGAACTCTAAATTGCTTAACAAACCATCAAGAACCAATCTCAAGCAGTTGATTTAACACAATCAATGCCATTCTCATGAACACATAACTTTTCTTAATTAAACCCAGACCTAACCACCATTAGCGAAATCTAATCAAACAAGCATTAAGAAACAATCCACAACAGCCAACAATCAGTCCAAACAATCAATCTCTTGAGCTAGACAAGATTATCTCATTATTTAGTTCAGTCAAGCATTTCGTCAAACACTTGGTGGGTGGATGAATGGAACAAATCATATTTCAAATAGCTACTAAGAAATAAGCATGAAGATCACTAAATCTGATGAGATCCTATCAATACTAAGCTTAAGCAACCTGGATTTCCCTAATTCCAAATAGATCTACCTCAATACCCTAGTGAATCTACTCAAACTTTATAAGAAAATGCATAAACACAGAAAACAAAATAAATTGCATAATTAGAAAGAGCAAAGAAAGCCAAACAAACTTTATTAAAGAAACAAAATCTGAAACTCAATAAGTCATTCAAGATTCATGCATGAAACAATGAAAAAAAGAGAGAAAACAACACTTTGAATATCAATTTCTGGAAATTAAAACGTGGATAGTGTTTTTGGTGGCTAAGAGGCTATTTATAGCCCAATAAGCAAAACCCTAGAAAACTCAACGCATGAAAACATAAAAAAAAAAAAGTTCTGAAAGGCCAACTCGCACCCAGGATGGCGAGTTGGAGAGGCAAGTGGTCTTGCTTCCATTTTCTAAATGTCACTCGCTTCTGTTCTGTAAAGTCATACAGGCGAGTCAAACTTCTTCCTTCTGGGATTTGGTTCACTCGGTGGTTACAGAGAGTCATGCAGGCGAGTCAAGGTTCCTTCAGATGTCAAAGTTCACTCTCAGCCTGTATCTGTGACACAGGTCCGAGTCGCCTCCAATGTGCTCTTGGGAGTGTTCACTCGCCTTTGGATGGTGAGTTGAGTGAGTGAGTCAAACTAAATCTGGTCCAATTTTGCTCCAAAGTTGTGTTTCCCTTCAAGTCCAAGTCTATGATATTCCTCACGTCCACTATGCTCCAAAACGATCCAAATAGCTTCAAAAGTACCTAAAATCACTCCATATGCAAATGTATGCAATATGAACCTAAAAGGGACTCTAGAATGATGAGAATGCTATGAACATAGATGCAATATGCACTGAGTGATGCTTCTAAATGTGCTAAAATGCAGACATATCATGCATATAGATCACGCAACTTTGAAATACTTGATGAAAAAGAAAGATGCTAAACCAAGGTTACTGCGGCGGATACTGCTACTTCGGGAGTTTGATATAGAAATTGTGGATAAACCTGGAGTAGAAAATGGTGTAGCTGATCATTTATCGCGGATGATGATAGACGACTCGATTCCGATTGACGACTTCATGCAAGAGAAGCAACTCATATCGCTCAAAGGAACGACGACTCGAGTCTAGGAACTCCACTCGGACTACAATCTCGAGTCACATGCGAATGACTGCAGCTTAAAATTTTTGGGGACTTGACTTCAACACAGAATTAAGCTTGCTGGAACTACGGGACCCTGGTACGCAGACTTAATTAACTACCTTGTCGTTAGTGAAGTGTCAAAAAGTCTGGATTCCTATTAGTGGAAGAAATTAATCAGAGACGTGAACCACTACTTTTGGGCTGAGCCTTATCTCTACAAGAAGGGATCTGACGGTTTGTTCAGAAGGTGCACTGCAGAGGAAGAGGTTCAGGGTGTTATAGAGCACTGTCACGGTTCGGGATACGGGGGACACTTTGCTACATTCAATAAAGTTCAAAAGGTTCTGCAAGCAGGTTTATGGTGGTTGACTATGTTCAGAGACGCTCAAGTATTTATCTCCACGTGTGATCCTTGTCAAAGGATGGGTAATATTAGTAAGAGGAATGAAATGCCACATAATCCAATTTTTGAGATTGAGGTGTTTGACTGCTAGGGGATAGACTTCATGGGGTCATTCAATCTACCGTCACATGGAAACAATTACATTTTGGTAGCCGTCGACTACGTTTCCAAGTGGGTTGAGGCAATTTCATGACTAATAAATGACGTCAAGGTCAGGGTGGGATAATTCAAGACGATTATATTTCCTCGATTTGGAGTTCCAAGAGTTGTAATTAGTGATGGAAGTTCTTATTTTATCAACAAACCGTTCGAGAATTTGCTGAGAAAGTATGGAGTCAAGCATAAGGTAGCTAGACCTTATCACCCACAAACCAGTGGTCAGGTGGAGGCTTCAAACAAGCAGATCAAGGAAACACTGTCAAGGGTTGTTGGTGCATCTAAGAGAGATTGGGCTGTGAAACTTGATGATACTTTATAGGCATATAGAACAGCTCACAAGACCCCAATTGGAAGAATCCCATTTCAGCTAATGTATGGCAAATCCTATCAGCTTCCCGTTGAAGTCGAGTACAAGGCAGTATGGACTACAAATTTTCTGAATATCAATCTCAAGACAACTCAAGAAAAAAGAATTATGGATCTGTATGAGTTAGTGGAGATCAGACTCGAAGCTTATGAGAGTTCATAAATCTACAAGGAAAGGACTATCCATGATAAGAAGATTGCACCAAAGAAGATCATAGCTGGTGATCAAGTGCTTTTCTTCAACTCGAGACTCAAGCTGTTTCCTAGAAAACTAAAATCAGTTGGTCTGGTCCCTTCAAAGTTAAAGCAGTCTTGCCATATGGAGCAGTGACTCGAATTAACAAAAACGGTGAAGACTTCACTATGAATGTGCAGAGAGTGAAACTGAATCTAGCTAATGAAAGTGTAACTGAGAGAACTTATGTTCTTCTCGATGAACCCCCCAACTCTGATAGGGGCAAAAAATCAAGCTCAATGACTTTAAAAGAGCTCACTTGGGAGGAAGTCCCATGATATCCTTAATTATATTTATTTTCAGTTTTAAACTAAGTTCTTTTCTTTCTTTGTTAATGATTTTAGAAATCTGGTGATCTGGATTTCAACCTGACCTTGATGGCTGAGTGATTGAGTGGTTTAATTTTCAGTATTAAAAAAAAGAAAAAGGAAAATTCGAACAACTTGGCATGTTGCAGCCGCTGATTTGAGAGACACCGCTGAGTCGTTCTCGACTTCACGGCCACAACCGAGTCACATGAAATTGTTCTATATCGTATCAGCTATTACATCCACTAGAAGTGAAGAAAACTGTCACCACACACCTTTAACTCCACTCGGTTTCCGTTAGCAAGTTAAACTTAACTTGATTTGTTCAACCGAGTCTCGTGCCGTTTCAACAAGTATTTCGTGTATTACTTTCTACCGTGAGCAAATATGCGGAAGTAAACTTTTTGGACCCACTAAGGTCAATTTCAAATTTCTTACAATGCACCTTACCACTGGAACAACAGCAGGAACCACAACCCCACGACAATAACATGGATGTGGATCCAGTGGAGTGGTCTATCTTCCGATGAGGTAACTAACTCCAACTCTCATTTCATTGTATATACATTTGCATTGGTTTGTCTAGGATTTTCATTCAGACTTTGATTACATAAGAGACTGTGTCATTTAAGTTTAGGGGAGAATTCTAGATGATATTAACATGTTTTCTGTGTTTCTTAGTTTTGATTTCCATTCAGTACATGCATTACCATTTAGTTTATGCATTGCATCTAAGGCATAGAAAACACACAAAAAACTAAAAAAAATCATGTCGTTATGTATCCATGTTAGATTGTGTCTAGCTGCATTTGTATTTGGGAATCAATCTTGCTGATGATAGGCACTCTCGTTAGTTGTTGGCTAGTAATCATAGTGAACTTTGTGTACTACGATTTTCCTCTTTAGAAAGCTGATGAGTAGATCGTTCGCCTAGGAAACATGTGTTTGTGTTGTGACTCTAATAGACCTGATTTATTTCCTTTTCATTGAACTTAAATCACTGAATTAGGGCCTTGAAATGCATTGAATGCTTTCCTCCCTTGAGCTTAACTTAGCAGGAACTAAATGTGACTTCTTACAAACATAGCTCATTCAATGACGCCTAAGGTGAATGGGAAATGTGCGTAAACATGTACATTTTTGTGTTTCACCAAGAAAGCTGAGAGCATGATATGAAGCATCCTTTCCACGTTTGCCGATCCCCGAAAAGGATGTGAAGCAGACCTCTAATTGGTCGAGATGCTGATCGTAAAAACCATGAGCCTATGCTAATCTGAACCAAAACAAGAAAAGTCAATTGTGCTTAAATTGAATAAATCAAGTTAAGTTCCAGGAAGTTTAATCATGTGTTCATTGATCGATAGTCCATCTTGAGTTCAGATTTGTGTTCTTAGAGTCCATCTTAGGTACTAAGGATCTTAGGATTGGATGCTAAGCTTGGATGTGAGTATATTGTGGTTTTTATGAAGGTACGCGAGTTCACTTGTGGATTATGGTTTCCAATTTGACAAGTTGTTGTTTGAGGTAAGACATTCCCTTTGTCTGCAACTTCTTCTCTGACTTAGTTCTTTTCATTTGCTTGAGGTCAAGCAAAGTCTAAGTTTTGGGGAGTTGATATACACTCATTTTAGCATGTTTTAGGTGTCATTTTTAGTTCACTTTTCATACATATCTGTTGCATTTACATTACATAAGAGTCATTTGTAGTTTGTTTGCATAGGTTACATTTGCATAGCATACACACTACTTTTGGAGTTATTTTCAGGAAGTTTAGACGTAGGGCAACTCAGAATGAAAAGTCACGGCAACTCAGAACGAAGCAACGGAAACTCTGATTGGAAAGCAATGGTAACTCAGATTGGATTTCAACGGTAACTCGGATTGGATTCCAACGGCAACTCAGAATGCAAAGTCACAACAACTCGGAACAAAGCAACAGTAACTCGGATTGGAAAGCAACGCTAACTTAGATTGGATTCCAACGGCAACTCGGATCATGTCGTGGTGTCAGCAGATTGATTCATGATGGGCCTCGTATCTCAACGAATCCTATCGCACCAGATAGGCCGAGTCAACCCCACTTATGATGCCCCAATGACTCGACTCGACCCACGAAGTCGAGTCACCTATCTTTCTTAGTTTTTCGCTACTTACTTTTTAGGTTTAATGGGGGATTAGTATAATACCTCCTTTGTGTTACGAAGACGGAAAATCTAAGTTTTACTGCTACTCGAGAAACGTTTTAGAGCTTTTAGTTGTTGTAATTCCATAACCAGATTTCACTTTCGTTTTATCTAAGTTTTAATTTAGTTTCAGTTTGCTTTGATTCTAAGTTTGCTTCCTGAATTTCATGATCATGTCGTCCACTTTGATTGTTGTTTTGATTGTTTCACCCATGGTTTATGAGTAGTTCACTTAGGGTTCCTGAGGGAACGGACTAGACCAGCGTGGATCTTAAGGTTGTTTGAGTCACTTAAGAGTAGAATAGTACAGATCTCTTTTGTTTTGGTGTTGTTAATGCTTGTTTCTTTTTGATCAATTGAAACATGATCTTACACTTTTAACTCCCGATAGGTGTGTTGAATTGTCTGGTCCAACCGTCTCAGAAATTTACTTCCTTAGCTTAAGAGATTAGATGTCTAAGGTGTTTATTAGGTTCATTACATTTGTTGATTCACCCAGTTAGGTTGTTAAACGCTTATGATGATAAGGTCGGTTAATAGATTTTATGAGACTGTTTGCCACGACAGTGGACTCAATAGTTATAGTTTTATTACCTAGATATCCGCTTTGTTTGAGTTTGTTAAGTGATTTTGTGACTTTAAGTGAGATGCTGGTCCATGATTCTGTCTCAAGAAACCCTTTTTCTCATTCATTGCTTAGTTATTTTTACTGCACTTAACTTCTGTTTCCACCGCACTTGATTTCCATTATTCCGTTAGATTCATTTTTTGCTTATTTGATTGTTATTTCCGTTTCCCGTTGTTTTATCACTTAGGTTGATAGATAAAAAACCCTTGATTTGATTTGGCTTAAATTAGAATAGTTTATCATATTCTAATCACTAGTTACACTCCCATTTGGATTGATACCTATTATACTACATTAACATCTTAGTGTAATAGGATTTGACAACTTGAGTAAAATCCTGTTATCAGAGTTCAATAAGGGTTTTGTGTGCTGCTGTAAGAAAGCTAGTTGTTCATCGATGGAGCAGTTTAATAAGAAACCAGATGTTACCCTCCTTGGACAATTGCTAGACCTAGACCTTGGTTATACTTACTCGCATATTGTACAAGAAGAAAAAAATCTTGATGCCATACGAAGCAGTGAAGACAAACTTACACCAATTGGACTTGTGGTATCAGCTCCTAGTGTATCGAAAGAATCCCTCAAGTGCACACATTGTAGACGAGTTGGACATGACAAATCGATGTGTTTAAAGATTGTTGGATACCCTGAATGGTGGCCGGATCAGAGAATCGTCAAATAATCAGGAGCAAGTCATGGTAAGAACTCGTTTCATGGTCATGAAAAAGGGAAGAGGATCGAAGTCTTCAACATTGGCCTTGACTTCCAATGATAAATTTCAGGAATTCCTTCTCTTACGCCTTCTCAATGGAGCACTTAAGGCGATTTCATTGAAAGTAAGAGGAATTCAAAAATAAAAAGTTGTCTGATAGGACCAATAAACTTCTTTTTCTTGGCGCTAATCGTCATTTTAATCCTATTATCGACTTTGTAGCCAGTCATCATATGACTGGTGATATATATGTTTTGATTAATCTCCTACATATTGCTCCATGTACGATCAAAAATGCCAAGTGGCAGCCTTGCATGGGCTACTCATCATGGTACCCTTCATCTTAGAGGGAAACTGATTCTTCATCGCGTGTTTTATGCTCGCGATCTTTATATAACACTTAACTCTGTTGCTCAGTTGCCTAGAGAAATTGCTAATTTTGTGATTTTCACACGTCAGTATTGTTTGTTTCAGGATCAAGCTTTGAGGACTTTAATTGGGGCAAGTGAAGCACGGGGTGGGGTTTATCATCTTATTGGAGCTGTTATTCCTCAAGTTAATCGAGTTGCGAAGATGGATACACGGGAGTTGTGGCATAGAAGAATGGGGCACCCTTCTTTGCAAGTTCTTTCTTTAGTTACAGATGTTTGATATTCATGCATTTTATCCCACTTTAGCTTCATTGTTTACATATATTTACATTCATTCTCATTACATATTATGCATTTTAGAGTCCCATTAGGATCATTTTGGCATGTATATAGCATTTGGAGCATCTCAGGTACAATGGAGCATTTTGGAGCAGGATAGGCTTGAAGACTGCAGGATAGGCTTGAAGACTGCAAGATAGACTTGAAGACTGCAAGATAGGCATGAAACTGAAGAGCTTGAGCCAAAAACCTCAAAACTGAAGATTGCACAAGCCTAACTCACTCATATCGCCCGCAGAACTCGACCTGTACCAGCGAGTAGAGCATGTTGATTAAGCCAGAAACAGTCTTTTTGGGGTACTCGCTTGTCAGACTCGCCAATCACAGGCGAGTTTGAGCATTGTGGAGCATTTACTGAAGCTGGACTATGAAGACTCGACCCTTGTACTCACCAGTCACCCCTGAAGCGACATGGACCAACTTCATTTATTTTGACCGACTTTACTTTTTGTTGACTCGGATTAGGGCTTCCGTGTATTTGGGTCCTATAAATACCCTTTTAAGCGAAAAACCGTTGCATCCGAGTTTTTGCTACTTTCGGCTAGATCTAAGAATTCTCTCTTTGTCTCTTTCGTTGTTTTTGCTGTTTTGAATGCAAACCATTGTTCTTGCTTAAATCTTGTTTTAAGTTGTTTTGATTTTGTTTCCATCTTTATTTTATGTTTCATGACCACGGGAGTGGCTTGTTTACATTGTTATCCTGATGTGATGCTTGCCTGTTTAGGTTGTTAGATAAAGTCAGAAACCCAGAATTCGGTCTAGTTTTTTGACTTCATTCTCCTCACAAGCCCGTCTTCCTTATTTGATTGCGTTTGGAGTCGCTCTGTTTTAGCCTTATTTCTCTGTTTTAGCTTGATTGCTCTGTTTTTGCATTTCTGCTTAGTTTTTATTTTCAAGTTAGATAGGTACATGCGTATCCTGTTTTGCATTTCTGCTTAGTTTTTATTTTCAAGTTAGATAGATACATGTCTATCCTGTTTTGCATTTCTGCTTAGTTTTTATTTTCAAGTTAGATAGGTACATGCCTATCTTGTTTTGCATACCTGCTTAGTTTTTATGTTTTTAGCTGACTGTGACAGAATCACATATTTTGCTTGATTTTTCTTGAATTAGAAAGCCATCCATACCCTGCATGTTAGCAGCTCACTTTGGTTCGACAACCTTGTATACTATAAGGATTTGATAACTTAGACCCAAAAACCTTGTTATCAATGTTGGAGTTTTTCCTAGTAGTATTAGCAAATTAGAAGAGTTTTGCGATGTTTGTTCTCGCACTAAACAATCATGTTTTTCATTTTCAGAAAGTTCTAATAAAGCAGATGATTTCTACTATGATTCACTACGATGTCTGGGATCTGTGCCGTACAAAATCAACATATGGTTCTCGCTACTTCCTCACCACTGTTGAAGACTTTTCACGAGCCATATGAACTCATCTGTTGGTCGAAAAATCCTCTGTCACGATAGTGCTAAAAAATTTTGTTGCTTGGGTTGCACGCCAATTTAGAAAAGAAGTGAAAATTGTTAGAACTAACAACGGGACTGAGTTTCTTCCTTTAAATACGTCTTTTGCGGATCATGGCATTTTCCATCAAACCTCATGTGTGTATATGATATGTTATATTTAGCATGTTTTGCATTGTAGTTTTGCATCAATTTTCATTCTTATAGTTGCATTTAATCTAATTTTAGACTCACTTTATTTAGGATTCATGCATTAGTGTATTTAGATCTTGCATTTGCATATTTTTGTGTTTTTTGGTCTTTTTAGGTGATTGGAGACTTGAAAAAGAGGTTTGGAGCTTGAGGATTAAAGTTTGCATAATAGGGGATTGACTTGGAGCTTATGTGAAGGAGTACATTGGGGTTGAAAAGGATCAAGAAAGCTGAAAAATTGAGGCTTTCGCCTTAGCCAACTACTTGAGGCTGCGGCCTAATGAGAAAAGGCAAGGCCGGCCACGGCAAGCTACCTGAGGCCGCGTCTATGACCAGCACCAGCTGCGAGATGATCCATAGGCGGCTCCTCTACGCGACCTGACGCCCACAGCCTTACCTGGTGCTTAGTGTGCGGACTCGCCCACATCTTGACGACGTACCTGAGGCTGCACCAGACTGATAACATTCGGATCACCAATGTTCGTGACCTGACGCCCACGGCCTTACCTGATGACTACCCGCAGATCACACGAAGACCTCAACCCACTGTCCGATGCTCTGTCTATGACCCGTACGTTATGTGCAGCTCGTGACCACGCTCGCGACCAGCAGTCCCAGACCCAATAAACCTCAAGTGACATTTTGCAATTTCTCCCAGGTTAAAGTGGTTTGATTTAAGTAACTTTAAAACCCTAATTCCAAGTGTTATAAATACATGGAACCAGATCATTAAACTAAGCTAAGCCACTTTTTCATATTTTTTCTTAGTATTTCTTTGCTTAGCTTGTTCTTGAGAGATTTGAGTAGAACTTTGAGATCCATTTGCGTGATTCATTATTGTATCATCTCTTTCATTAATTGAAGAATCTCTTATTTATTTCTCATCTCTTTTCCATTCTGTTTATCATTTCATTTGCTTTAACTTTTATTTCCATGATGATTAGTGAGTAGTCTCTTAGAATAGTTTAGGTTTTGGCTAGATCTAGGGTTGGGTGATGGTTCAATGATGCTTAGGTTGTTAGTTTCCTCCTATTTAGGTAGTCTTAATACTTGATTCTCCTTGATCACTTGAATTTCGATGCTAGGAATTTCATCGCCCGAGAGGTGTTCGATGAAATTCCTGAAAGCCTATATTAGGGTTTTCTTCCATAGCCTTCAAGAGACTGATGCTATAGGGTTAAATGGTCTTTATGAACTTGAGTTTAATGCATTTTAGCCATTTTATTAGACAAATGAGAGTTTAGTCTTGATATTTGCTTAGAATAGTGATTAGTGCCATGAGAGTGGGCTAGTCAAGCTTATTTGATGTGTCATGGCCTAGGGTGAGCTTTATTGTATCCTTGTTGCATCATTTGTTGTATTGCTCTTCCCAAAAATCGATTTTCCATTGCCTAAGTGATTCGTTTGTTTGATCTTGATTGTTGCTAGTTATTTTCTTTGTTTTGTGTAAGTTGTTGCTTTTCATGAGTTGCTTTGAATTGTTGGTCTTGCTTTATTTTGTTTTGCTTTTGGTTTTTTGATTTCCATTTCACTCTTGCTTTGATTCTCTCTAGCCTAACTAAGAATTTTCCCAATCCTATTGTTGCAAATCTAAGTTCTCTGAGGGATTGAACCTCAAGTTCATACAAGTACAAGTGTGTAGTTCATTTGTTGATTTTAATTGTATTTTCTGCAACAAATATAGTACTCATCAATTTGGCCCCGTTGCCGAGGAACTAAGCAATTGCCAATAGAATTTAGATTCTTGTTTAGACTAGAGTTTTATTTTGGTTTGTTACTAAACTTTGTCTTATTGTTTGTTATCTTGTGTTTGTTTTGGAAGGTTTATGCAAACTCGGAGTACACAAGTGGAAATTCTCGACTCTAATCCAGACGTGCTTGCACTTGAGAGATCAAATAGGAGACTTGCAAACGAAAGGCGAGCTAAAGAAAGAGAAGAACACCTTCTTCACTTTGGTATGCAGAATCAAGGTGATCAACCACAAGTTGATGATAATGTGCCTCCTCCAATGGGCAATGTTAATGCTGTAGGAGTGCAAAACCTACCTCCAAGATTCGATCAACAACCAGCTAATGCTAGACCGACTAGGGCTTTTGATGAGCCAAATCTTTGAGAAGTATGATATGGTATTCCCATTCAAGCCATTGGGGCCAATAACTTCGAGGTCAAGTCTAGCTTGATCAATATGGTTCAAAACCAGTAGTACAACGGTTTACCTCTAGAAGATCCTCTTGACCACTTATATCGGTTTGAAAGGTTGTGTAGGATAGTGAAGATGAATGGTGTGCATGATGACGCCATTAAGATGATACTATTTCCATTCTCTCTTGGAAACAAAGCTTCATAATGGGAGAGGAATACTTCATTAGATTTGGTTGCTACATGGGATTTGGTGAAGAAGGAGTTCATAACCAAGTTCTATCCTAAGCAAAAGACCGCAATGCTTCAGAATGATATTTCGAGCTTTAAGCAAAGGAGTACCGAGAACTTGTATGAAGCTTGGGAAAGGTTGAAAGAGTATACTAGGAGCTGTCCACACCATGGGGTTTCAAAGGAGAGTTTGCTTGGAATCTTCTACCGAGGGACTATAGAACACTATAGGAGAGCATTAGACACTGCGATTTATGGTAGCTTTGCAAGTTGAACGGCCATTCAAGGAGAGCAATTGATTGAAAAATTGGCTCAAAGTGAAGCTTGTTATGGTGGTGACTACGATAGAAGCACAAGAGAATCGGATTTGGATGGTCAACGTTTTAAGGAGCTCAATGATAAGATTGGCAAGTTGAGTAAGGCTTTTCTTGTGAGTCAAAATAGTGTAAATTTTGTTGAAGATGTTGGTGTTGGACAACGAGAGTCTCAAGAGTTGGTCTATGAAGGTAGTGATTTTGTTTAAGAGGAATGTAGACATTTTGGGAACCAAGGTAACTACCAAGGAGGGTATCAAAACCGACCCTACAATCAAGGTCAATACTATCCACTTAAGGCGCCTCAAGCACATCATGGCGTTTTAGAGGAGGAGGACCAGTTCAAAGCCCTATGAATTTTTTCTCATCCGAGTTCAAGTTTACACCTCCGTTGCACTTTCAAGGAAATGCTTATCAACCTCAAGGAAACAATTATCAAGCACCTCAAGTGAGTGAGTTAGTGAAAATTAGAAACATGATGAAACAAATTATTTAGGGACAAGCAAAATCTCAACTTGATTTGATTAAGAGGTTGGACAAGATTGAGCATAAGGTTGAAGTGAGTCACACTGAATCTTAAGCCAAATTTGAAGACATATACTCTCATCTAAAGGAGATTGACAATCAGATTTCGCAAGTAGCTTCATCATGTACTAGACCGGTTCCCACACCTCTAAGAAAACCGGAAGTATCTCCCAAAGCTTATTGCAAATCTAGCACCCTTAGAAGTGGTAAAGAACTCTCACCAAAGAAGGATGAAGTTGTTAAATTGGAAGAAGTTCCAGTTGGGGAAAGTGAAATTGTTTAGGAGCATAAGAAGCTGGTTGAGGAAAAGGTCGAAGAAAAGGGTGAAGAAAAGATTGAAGAAAAAGATGACTTTCTAGAAAGAGCAATGAAGTATGTGCCACCACCTTATAAACTAAAGTTTCCATTTCCCGGTTGTTTCAAGAAAGAGATTTTGGCTAAGCAAAGGGATAATTTCATGGAACTAATTGATGAAATTAAAGTCATGATGCCTCTTATGGATGTGATAAGGACAACTCCAACTTACTATAGGTTTTTGAAGGATTTGGTCACCAACAAGCAAAAGATAGAGGAAGGAATGATAATGGTGAGTTATCAATGTAGTGCTATAATCAAGAGGAATTTACCAAAAAAGTTAGAAGTTCCGGGAAGCTTCACTCTTCCTTGTGCTCTTGGGACTTCACTATTTCCAAAATTTTTGTGTGACTTAGGATCAAGTGTAAATCTTATGCCTCTCACTGTGGCTAAAAGGATTGGTATTACATCATTTCAAAAGTGTCGGATCTCCTTGGTTTTAGCCGATCGTACGGTTCGCATACAGGTTGGGATAGTTGAAGACTTGCCTTTGAGGGTTGGTGATTTCGATGTGCCTACTGATATTGTGGTTCTTAAGATGGATGAAGAACCGATTGATTCAATAATTCTTGGAAGGCCATTCCTTGCCACAGCTGGAGCACTCATTGATTGTAGGAGAGGAAGGATTGGTTTACAATTAGGAGATTCTATTGTGAACTTTGACATCAAGAGGATCATGGATAATTCGGACGTTAGGAAGCAATGTTTTGTGATTAAGATAATGGATATGGTTGAAGGAGACATCAACAAAGAGTTACGTATTGCGGATCCTTTGGAGGTTGCCTTAACCATAAAGAAGAATGAGTATGGTTATTTGAGCTTGGACAGCAAGAGTTAAGAGAACATGCTTGACTCGTGTGAAGTGCTTTCTTGTGAAACAAAAATTTTGGAGTTGGAGCCAATTTCAGGGCCAAATGATAAGACTAAAGACAAGGGCAAGGTTGTCAATGAAGATGACCCACAGAGTGAACTTATGGCACCGAAAGTTAAGCTCAAACCATTACTACAAGGGCTAAGGTATGCATTTCTTGTAACAAACTATACTTATCCGATTATAGTCAATGGTTATCTTGGTGATGATGAGATTGCTTTGCTATTGAAAGAATTGAGAAGGTTTAGGAAAGCCATAGGTTATTCATTAGATGATATTAAGGGCATTTCCCAAGAACTTTGTGTACATGGGATCCATCTAGAAGATGAATCAAGGACTTTCATTTAGCCATAAAGACGGTTAGATCCGAATTTGAAGGATGTTGTTAGGAAAGAGATTTTAAAGCTTCAAGATGCATGAATCATATATCCTATATCTGATAGCAAATAGGTCTCTCCAATTTATGTTGTTCCCAAAAAGGGTGGTGTAACCGTATTTAGAAATGAGAAAGATGAGTTAATCTCAAATAGAAAAGCAACTGGTCATAGAATGTGCAAAGATTATAGGAGGTTGAATTTTTCTACTAGAAAGGATCATTTCCCATTATCATTCATAGATCAAATGGTAGAAAGGCTAGCGAGCCATTGATATTATTGTTTCTTAGATGGCTTTTCATGATTCTTCCAAATACTAATTCACCCGAATGATCAAGAGAAGACAACATTTACATGTCCTTATGGTACCTTTGCTTATCGAAGGATACCATTTGGACTATGTAATGCACCGACCACATTTCAACAGTGCATGTTGTCAATATTCTCTGATTTGATCGAGGAAGTGATGAAGGTGTTTATGGATGACTTCTCGGTGTATGGTGCTTGTTTTCACTCTTGTGTTTCTAATTTATGCAGGGTTTTGCAAAGATGTGAGGACACCAACTTGGTTTTGAATTGGAAGAAGTGTCGTTTCATGGTAAGAGATGGGATTATTCTAGGACACCAGATTTCTAGTAAAGGGATTGAAGTTGATAAGGCTAAGGTTGAGGTTATTGAAATTTTTGCACCACCAACCACAGTTAAGGGAATCCGAACCTTTTGGGTCATGCGGGGTTTTATCGTTGTTTTCATCAAAGATTTCTCCAAGATTGTTGGGCCATTGATACAACTTTTGTGTAAGGAAGTCGAGTTTACTTTTGATGAAGAGTGCAAAAAGGTATTTTTGCAGCTTAAGGAAGCTTTGGTAAGTCCTCCGATTATTCAAGCATCGGATTGAAATTTACCGATTGAGATAATGTGCGATGCTAGTGATTATGCAGTTTGAGCTGTATTGGGGCAAAGGAAAGACAAGAAGCTTCATGTCATTTATTATGCATGTAGGACTCTTGATGATGCTTAAGTAAAGTATGCAACAACCGAGAAGGAGTTCCTTGCGGTGGTTTTTACTTTTGAGAAGCTTTGGTCTTACCGCATGGGATCAAAGGTTATAGTATACACCGACCATTCTGCTTTAAAATACTTAATGAAGAAAAAGGATGCAAAGCCAAGATTGTCGAGATGGATATTGTTGCTTTAAGAATTCGATGTCGAGATCATAGACAAAAAGGGGATAGAGAATGGTGTAGCAGACCATCTCTCGAGATTACGAATTGACGATGATCTACCGATAGAAGACTCCCTTCATGAGGACATGTCTTATTTATTCAAGCAATAAAAGCCTCTACAGTGATTGCAAAAGAGGTAATGACTACTAAGATGTTGAAAGAAGATGGTGAACTATCTTTCTTGTGGAGCTGAACCGATCAACCTTTACAAGTATGATCGAAAGAAATCTTTCAAGGAGGTGACTCGGTCTTATTGGGATGAGCCATATCTTTATAGGCAAGGAAAGGATAGGCTTTATCGACGGTGCATTGCGGAAGAATAAGTCCAAGGGATTCTATTTCATTGTAACAGTTCTAGCTATGGATGCACCTTGCTACATTCAAGACGGTAACAAAAGTATTGTAAGCCGGTTATTGGTGGCCCTCGATGTTTTAAGGATGCATAGGTTTTTATCTCGAAGTGTGATAAACGCCAACGTCAAGGCAATATTGGAAAGTGACAAGAGATGCCTCAAACTTTATTTTGGAGGTTGAGATCTTTGACGTTTAAGGAATAGACTTCATGGGACCAATTCCATCTTCTTATGGTAATCTCTATATCTTGGTGGTTGTGGATTATGTATCTAAGTGGGTTGAAGCTATTGCTAGTCCAACCAATGATGCCAATGTTGCGATCAAGTTGTTCAAGATAATAATATTCCCAAGGTTTGGAGTTCCAAGGGTTCTGATAAGCGATGGTGAAAGTCACATCATCAATAAGGTCTTTAAAAACCTCATGAAGAAATATGGTGTAAGGCAGAAGGTTTCTACTCCTTAACATCCTCAAACTTCGGGTCAAGTTGAAGTCTCCAACTGGCAAAGCAAAGTGATTCTGAGGAAGACAACACAAAAAGCCCCAAAAAATTGGTCGAGGAGGTTAGATCACGCCTTATGGGCTTACCGGACAGCCTTCAAGACTCTATTAGGGCCTAGACCGTTTAATATGCTATATGGAAAAATATGTCATCTTATGGTGGAATTGTACAAGGCCAAGTGGGCCACAAAGTTTTTGAACTTTGATCTCAAGTCATCTACTGAAAGACGTTTGATTCAGTTGGAGGAGCTTGATTAGATTCGTAGGGATGCTTATAAGAGTTCGAAGATTTATAAGGCGAAGAATAAAGCCTTCCCTAACAAGAAAATTGCGAAGAGGGAGTTTCAGGAGGGATATAAAGTCCTACTGTTTAATTCTCAGTTGAAGCTATTCCTGGGAAAGCTCAAGTCTCGATGGTCCGGGCCATTTGAAGTAAAAGAGGTTTTGCCTTATGGGTCAGTAGTAATTCTAAATCCCTCAGGAGAAGAGTTCACAGTTAATGGACACAGAGTGAAGGCCTACCTTGCTGGTTCTCAAGACGCGATAGTGGAGAAAATTCCACTTTTCGTTCCTTTAACCGCATGAAAAGTGGTGGACAACGTCGAGCTTGAGGCGTAAAACAAACGCACTTGAGAGGCAATCCCATGGTATCCTTTATATATATTGCTTTTATTTCTTTCACTCTTGTTAAGTATGTGTGTGTTCTTGTTGAGTTTGTGGCAAGGTTGAGTTTGGACTTAAGAGGATACGGAAGAATGGAGAGTTGGGTTGTAAAATGAAGGTTTGGGGATTAAATCTCGGACAACTACCCAATGGGTTGGCCGATGATTTCTGGCAGAAATGGGAATTGATTGACCATCTGGTCGATGCACTGGCCACGAGAACCAAGAACTCGGACAAATGCCTGATGGGTTGGCAGATGAATACCGTGCAAGAATGGAGATTGCTCGACCAAATACCCGAGAGACAGCCCGACCGTTAGCATGCAGAAACAATAAGGTAGCGACTTGCTACTCAATGCCTTACTCGGTGTGTAGCAAGTATTCAACAAAGGCCATCGACCAAACTCTTGACCATTTGGTCGATGGTGGGGCCAAGGTAAGTTTCTTTAACTTACACAATATATTTTCCCACACAATATCTATTCACAATTTATCCTTCAAAACTAGATTTCTCTCTCATTTTTTCACCATATCCTTCAAAATTGTCGAAAATCTTTTTTTAAATATCTAACTTTGAATCAAGAGTTCTATTCAATTTTTGCAAGTTCTCAAGCTCCATTTTACTTCTCACAACCAAAAGGTATGAATTCTCTAAACCTTTCTCCATTAAGGCTCAAGGTTTGAAGTTTTAGATCTATACATTTTCATGAGTTTTGAGCTTATTTATGAGCTGTTGGGTTTAGATTTTGTTAGAGAATGCTTGGATAACTTGTTTTGAGCTTATGATCATAGGATTCATGGTAAATTTTTGAACATTTGATAGTTAGGGGTCTTGAGAAAGCAATTCATGATATTTTTAGCAAAATTTGGGGAAAATGGGTTGATTGTACTTGAATGGTTTCCTTGTGGTGTAATTAGGATGAATTGATTTTACTTCATTTCTATATCTCTTCAATTCTTGCAAAAAATTTCCAAAATTTGAACTTCTTTGTTTTGTGAGAAGTGTTGACTTTTTGACGATAAATACCTAGGAGCTCCAATGAACGTTGGTGGCAAATATAACTTTTTCCCTTGATCATGAAGGTCGAGTTTACCTAGAGCAGTAGCTTCTTGAAAAGAGTCAAAATTATCACTTCTCAAACTTGTTTGATTGAGTTTGATATAACCCAATCTGTTTGACTCAATCATAGTATATCTATCTACTAAAAATCATATTTGATTATGTAAAATTTATTACGAAAACTTAATGCTCCTTAAACTTATTTGATTTTATAATAATTGATTAGATCATATTACGTTTGATTGTGTAATAATTAATTAGAATAGGATTGATTGTGTATTTAAGTGACAAAATTAATTGAAAAAATATCTATGGTAATTATATAATTCAATTAATTCTGGAAATTTCATCCGATCTTAACATTTAATATTGTAGATTTTGAAGTTTAATTTTTAAGTTCAAATTTATACCATTTCCAAAAAATTATTCTAAAGATTTCGAAATTACTGCTATATGAGATACATTGCAATCATATTTTCTTTATAAAAAATAATGATTTCAATAATTATAAAACAAATCGATTAGTACTACATAGAATGATATTGGATTTGTCGGAAAAAAAAAAGAATGCTATTGGATATTACAATGTTAGAGAGTGTATTTTTTCAAACCATTGCTAATTTTTTTGGTTTTCATTCATTCAATAGAAAGATCATGATATATTATGTTTTTACGAGATGCATTTAATTCAAAAAATATATTTAATGAGATAAAATTAACACATTTTCCGAAAATATGTAATGTATAGTATACTTATTTTTTACATTAATATCAAATCGTTGAAATTTTTTTAAAAAAATTTAATGATATGTTGTCAAAAAAAAAAGTGTAAAATTAAATGGTTCCAAAAAAAATTGTCAAAACCAATCTGACTTGATTTTCGATTGTTATGGATTAAAATAAGTAATTTAAATATCATATATAATTTTGGTCGTTTTATATCAAATTAAATACAGAAAGTACAATAAATTATAGAAGGTTTTTTCGATTACATTTTCAAAAGTATACCCTAATTTTTTCTTATAAATACATACACTATATTTGTTTACATTACAATTAACCTTTCACAATTGTCATTCATCCTTCATAGCATTGTTCTTCTAAGAACCTTCAACAATGAAATCTAGGTAATGTCATATTCTATAAATCATTTAAAATAATTTTATATATGCTTTTTTTATCGTAAGTATATTTATATTTTACTAATTCTATATGGTTGTTTGTTCAATTATTTATCACAATTTATTTTTCTTTTATATAACTAACCCAAAATAATAAAATATATAAATACAATTGTTTATATAAAAATTCTTTTTCTTATTTTAATAATGTTATTTGATATTTTGTTTTTATATTATAATCTTTTATAATAGAACAACTAAAGATTAATCATGAATTCATTACGTTAGTTTTATACTTTACTAATTTTATATTGTTGTTTGATCAATTAATTATTACAATTCTTTTTCTTTTATATAACTAACACAATTGATATATAACAATTATTTTTCTTATTTTAATAATTCAAAATAAATTGTATTCACAACAAACACCCTATTTTTATTTCTTATTATTTTTTATTTCTTATTTCTTTCATACAACTAGCACACAATTATTGAATTTTTCAGATTAGCTAGACATCTTTATCCTTATAAAACAATTCTTTCATCTCTAGCACACAAGGAGAAATAAACCAAGGTCATTTATGTATAAAATAATCAAATTATGTTGATGACAAACATCGATGCAAGATCTGATCTTTTGTATGGAACATGGCTTTACATCTTAAGAATGACAAAAAAGAAAAGAAATGAAGTTAGAATTCTTTCAAGGGATAGAATTGGTCAGATTGTTAAACTATAAAAGTCAGATGACCTCTTCAATTCGATAGTATGCTGTTGGTGATGAATTAAACACCTATAATAATTTATTTTTGTTGATTTTTTATTTTCTTGAATTGAAATCCATTTTGTAATCTCATATTTTTCATATTATCCATGAACTCATTTATTTTTGAATATATTCTATGAACTCTTTTTCCATTTTATGTTTATTTATGGTTCAGTCATAAAAAATCTAATTGTACTTAAAAATCATACTTATTAAAAATTTGTACTTAAAAATTAGATAGTATATTATTCGATTTCATATTTATTTATGGCTCAATCATAAAAATCAAATATAATCATAGAATCATACTTAAAATTTTAAATGAACTACATATAAACACATAATTAATAATTCGTATTCCATTTTCAAATCAATGGGATATTTAATATCAAATTCCTATGAATTATTAGCTATATATATATATATATAACTGATTTGAATTAATAATAGAGTATATTTCTTTATAATAGTAATAATAATAATAATATCATTTAGGTATAGTATATTTTTAATACATAAAATTGGTTTTATAATAATATATTATAATAGTGATTATAATTTTGAATACGATAGATTTCAAATAATACAGCAATACTATTAATGATAATATATCCCATACGTCTTTATTATATCTATTAAACGTGGCTAGATACATACGAAATCCATCAGTCTTTTTTATAGTTAGTAATTAATTTAATAATTATATAAACAAAGAAGATATTATTTTTAATGGATATACATATAATTTATTTGAATTTTTAGTTAACGATTTACTTCCACAATCGAATGATTTTGATCGGATGTGTGTTGCTATACTTTGAATTATAATATATTCATAAATTATAAAAATAATATTGATGATAGATTCGTTTACGATTTATACACATCAAATACACTTGAAAAGATACATACAAAATAAAATAATCTTTTTTAATCAAAAATAATTAATGAAATTTTATATCTTGAATTTTTATTTACTTCAGTGACAATAGATATGAGTTTTCATAATTTTTATTACATACGTTTTACCTTTTATAATATTCTTAAATAATAATATAATCGAAATCCCATAAGCATATATTTTTAAAATTAATAATGAAATGTAATAAAAACACATACCATATTTACTTAAGTAAAGTTTTAAAGTATAGAATTTTAGATATAAATACGGAATTTATTTATTGTAAACATAAATGAAACATCTTTCATTTGGGTATTTGTAACTACCAATTATTACGAACAAATATGGTATATTCAATTAAAATAATTTTTAGTCTTATATTTTCAATTAGAATAATTTAGGAAAATATTAATTGTAAAGATAAATTAAATATTTTTTTACTCTTTCTAAACAGAAACTATTACTAAAAAGTTATATATCATATTAGCGATTCTATTTGTTCACTGACAGGTACATAATATATAAGAAGAAAAAAGAAATGGAATAAACACACATATTAACATAAAATAATGATCTGTTTGGTTTTAAAATAATAATTATTAGTTAATTGTCAATATTTTAAATATTTTTTTCTTTTATATCATCTTTACATTTCAATATAATCGAAATGTGATAATTATGTATTTTTAAATTGAAAATGAAATGTAATAAAAATACATACCAAATTTACTTAAATAGTATTTAAGAATTTAGATTCATAGAGAAAAATATTGATATGTATTTATTTGAAAACACAAATTAGAAATTTTGTTTACCATTTATAAACGGTATTAGTAATTGTTCTGAATAATTATAGGAACTAAAAAGATATAGATCATTTGAGCGATATTTGTTTACCATTTATCATTGCTATGCATGGGATTATTTGTTTTACAAAATAAATATTTAAAACCAACATTACTTAATAGATCTATGAATATTTTAAATTTCAAAATATTGTTTGAGATATGATATTAAAACCAATAATCATAAATTGTATCAACGAATATTGCTTAAATTAATGTCATATTCATTTCAAATATGTTATTAATATTTCTCTCAATCAATTGAAGAATATAAAATTTTGAAATAGAAAAAATCCTTAATAATCGATTTTAACTTTTTAATTGCATTCATGACATTAATATTGTTAATAAAAATATATAAACTAATTTAACTTAACTTAAAAATTGATTATTATGAACATAAATCTAACTAACAATCTAAATGAACACGAGTCCAAAAACCTAAATAGATATGGTCTAAAAAATAAAATGAACATGAGTCTAAAAATCTTATTGAATATAGGTCTAACTTAAGTAAAACTGATACAAAAATTTAAATGAATACAAATCTAGAAACTTCAATAATACTTGTCTAAGAATCCAAATAAATATAAGTCAAAAATTTTATTAACAATATTGCTTAAATTCCTATCATATTCATTTTAAAATATAAAAATATATATACTTGTTTTCTTTTAAATTTTGAGTATTTTAGATTTTGTTAATTCATGTTTACTAAAAATTATAAACTTCTAGTAAATGAACAAACCTTAAATTCAAAATCTAAACAAACATGGGTCTAACAACATAAACACGAGTTAAAAAACCTAAATGAACATGAGTCTAAGAACTTAAATGAACACAGATATAAATATCTAAATGAATGTACACAAATCTACAAATGTAAATAATCACGTGTCTAACAACTTAAATGAACTTGAGTCAAATAAATTATGTACTACATCAAACCTTAATAAACATGAATCCAAACAAAAATATTTTGTGCACAACATGAATCATCATTATTAATTGATTTTTAGTATATTAAGTATATATATAATTAATAAATTACATATACAAATCAAACCAAAAAATAATTAAAAAAAACAAATATCACTTATATAAATATTAAAGATAAATATAAATAACTATAAATATATATTTATTTTGCATAACAAATAATCTCGTGTAACGCATCGGTAATCATATAGAATATATATATATATATATATATAAATAATGCAATGAATCAAATATGTAATATAAAACTACATAACTGTTACTTAAAAATTGTTAATCTTACCTATAAGATAGTCTGCATTCAAACAACTTTGAACAATGTCATCAAAATTAGTGAGACGCAAATATATGTCATCCTATTTTGAAGATATTTTGACAATGATACTTGCTTCATTAATGTTAAGTCTGAACCGATGATCCATGGCTTTGTACTTCCCTCCTGATTTAGCTAGACTGAAATTCTCAATCAACCAATTACCTTCCTACACATAATAAGAGAATTTACGAATCTGGTCCTTTTTGATCGTAGCATGAATAAGAGATCCCTGTAAAATAATGAAGAATTATTAAAATTTAGAAATATTAGTATTGTTGAATATCAAGTATACAAAATAATGAAAACAGGAAAAAATATCGATTCATCTGATACGATCGTATGCAAATTATTATCAACATAGGCACCAGAAGGTTTCCATGCATGCAGAACTTTGACACAAATTCTCCATTGAATCTTGAATGGTCTAAGTTCCTTCATTGGACAGTAAGAAAC
This sequence comes from Lepidium africanum, assembly GCA_900406405.1. NCBI lineage: Eukaryota > Viridiplantae > Streptophyta > Magnoliopsida > Brassicales > Brassicaceae > Lepidium > Lepidium africanum. The sequence goes on along the minus strand of OVAX01000349.1, from coordinate 60,628 downwards.
CATTGAATTTGTCAGTCGATTTTTATGTGATTATATGAAAAAATAACAATGAAGAAAAGTGATTTGAGGGTTAAAGACTAATGGACTATATATAGAGTAAGATTAGGGTTAGTATAACGTTTCCGTGGATATGTAAAATTTTAAAGATTCGAAGTTATCGTAACCATAAAATAGATTTTTCAAAATGTTAATAAGAAAAATATCTAAACATAACGAAAGTTAAAGTCGGTATGTACAAAAGTTAGTTGCATTGTACATCTAGATATCACATAAACTTCAAAAAATCGTAGATATGATATAATTAAACGTCTATTTGAAGTTATCATAACTATAACTTTTCAATATCAAATACAAAAAAAACCACATAAATTTCGTAAAAATCGTATATATAGTATATACGGTTTATATCTTAACAAATATTTGAAGTTCTGCAATCGACAAAATCGAGTATTCAAAATCAAATCAACAAAGATAAACTTGTTAGGTCCAAGAGTTATATGGATTATCCATAAATAAATTGAATAAATCCGATTAGAAATCGGATATCCATTGATTACTCGGGTCAAAACTATAAAAAGATGAAAACAACATTAACGACTTTTGTTTCTCTGAGCAAATCGATGGACAAATATGGTCATATTCGATTAATCAAGGGATTTTTTTTGTCTAATCATTCAAAGATCCAATCGGATGATCCTATCATAAATCGGGCAGAAATAATGAACTTCCGAATTTGCCATTAATGAATTCGAATTAGGAAGAACAAATTGAGGGGCAATTCATGTCATATTTACAAAAGTCAAAAGTTATTTTTTAGAAAAAGAGGCCAAAAGAACCCCGATTAATAGAATAGATTAGTATGAATATATATTGTCTGAGTTCGTGTCATATACATCTCTAATATCTTACTTTAAATTTTATCGTTATTAGATCCTACATATTAGGAGATGTATCTATAAATGATATGAGCTCTTTATAAGCTACCATAATACAGCGGGTTAGAGTCGAACTCTGGTGTCAAGTCATTAGCTGGATCATCCTAACCATCAGACTGAGAACAACTCCGCATATGAGCTCATTTAAAATTAGGGAAAATAAATTTCAATAAATTGTAAAAGAAAATCAGCTATTATTTTACTTACAAATTAATTCCATGCAAAACATCGTAATTAATCTCATGTTTTCTTAGTCTTATAAATAACTGATTAGTCAATAATTCTTCGATTATATTGTTTTTTTTTCCATAAAATGATTTAGTGAGGCATGACAAATTTGACTTCCTTGATCTATTAAGTATTGTACATATGAATTGGTTATTCAATATTTCTTTTCATGTATTGTGGGCCATATTCAATTGATATGATTAAAGTCTGCAACGCTGCAGAAAGAACAAAACAGTAAAGTAAAACCGATATAAACTCTGTTCTGGAATATTGAGATCAAGATTAGTTTTGAGATAAGAGTTTGCTAAAAAATGAAATCATGTTTTGCAAGAGATAAACTGCCTTTCCATTCTTCTTCAAAGCTAGTTAGTTCATCTTCATCAAGGTTGTGAAGAGTCTGGGTTGACTCTACACCACCGTTTGAGCTAAGCTTCCTAGTAATTGAGTAACCTTATCATTCATTCCTCTAGAGATCCTATCAGTAGCTGATCGCTCGCTTTTACACATAACTAGTCTTTGGTTGCACTTGAGGTTCAGATTCACGAGGAACCAAGAACTAATAGGGTCTGATTACAAGGAATCGACTGAACCTAGAGTAGAAAGATATGGTTTTTGATGATAATAAAAGACTAACAACTTAAATGAAAGCAAAACAAAGAAAAGCATAGAAATAAATCAATACAAGCAATGGGTCTAAGGTTAGGCAATCTGATCTAGTGGTTGACTACATATTTAAGTAAACAAATGGTTCTTATACAAAACACTATCCTTGGGCATGAAACTCATTCTATCTAGACTAATCCACTCTCGTGGCATTAGCCCTTTTGCAAGAAATAGGAAAACTATCATATTCAGGATAAGGTTCATCCCTGTAGAAATTGGATGAACTGAGTTATAGACGTGAAAACATAAGAACTCAACGGGGCCAACTCTCTTTTGTCGACCCCCGCAAGTGCCTCGCAAACAGTCCCACGCACTCCTCACAATGCCTTCGCAAACAAGGTACCCCAACTCCCTCACAAGTGTGTCCTCGAAAGTTCCCTGCAAGCCTTGCTAGGACTTTTTGAGTGAGTTGCGGTGTTCACTTTCCTTGCAATTTTTGCGAGACACTTGTGAGGAAAATCGAGTTGCAAGTAAAGATTTACGAGGTTTTAAAATGTCTCGCAAAACCATCACAAATCGTCGTTTACGAGGGATAGAGGTGTCATAATGGGTCATTACCCATGGGTTGACTCTGTTTGTTTGTTAACTTAATAGGGTTCGGGTTGAATTTAGTACCCAGATAAATAAATGGAGGGTTATGGGTTACCACTTATAAATCTGTAAATACAATGGGGTGATCCATTCGGGTTATGGGTTATCCATGGGTTGATTATAAGAAAACATAATTTTCCTTTTATGTATATGTATAAGAATAGAAACTACCGTATATTCTTATATATATGTAGAAAAACAAAAATTTCTTTTTATGTATATATATAAAAAAAGAAACTACCATAAATTATGTAAAAAATCTATAGAACCAAATTTTTTCTTATATAAATATGTATTAAAATATATAGAAATAGAAAGTATTATAAAATATTTAAAAATATAGTATTATAAATTCTTTTACAAATGTAGTATATAATTTATTTATATGGGTACCCATTATAACCGATTAGACAGTGAGTTTAATATATTATGGTTTGAGTATCTAAATCTTAACTCATGTAATAATTGGGCGGGTCAAACCCGTCCACTAAAATCTATTACCCATGTGGGTTTGGGTCGGGTCGGGTCGGGTTACCCATTTTGACACCCCTACGAGGGATTTACGGTAGTTTTCTCCCTCGAAAATGATGTGTTTTTCGTGTAGTGATTCTATATTGTCTAAAAACAAAATAAGCATGGTAGTGAATAAGGAAAACAATGAATCAAGAAGTCATTCTTGATAACCTGTAAATCAAAAACAACATAAAGAAAAAAAAATGAAACACTAGTCAATAATATAAAAACAATGGAACAAACATGATCAGTGTACGACATAAATGCCTTCATTGTCAAATCAGGCATTTTGAGCTTCATCATTCATGTCAATCCATGTGAACTATTGCTGGAAATGGCTGAACATCTAGATGAGTTAAGTTTGCATCTTCATCACTATAACGTCTTGAAGGGCATCTCATAGCCGCATGCCAATACAAATGTAATTTGACTTAGCGTTTCTAAAATGCTATTATACCCATACAAAAATCCAAAAACTATCTACAATAACATTTACGAGATAACGCTATCGGCATATATCATCAATTTCCATTTTTTTTGTAGTGTCTTTATGTCCATGGGTTTCCTTAGAACATTATCTGCTACATTTAATATGACAAGAAATCTAGCTTTACCTTCTTTTTCCTCTGATGACATGTTTTCATTTTCCTTTCTTTTGAGGTTTTGAAAGCTTGAAAACTCAGCTATCACTTCTCCATTTTCAGCTGTGTTTCCTTCAGCTTTTACCACATCCGACAGGCCGCACTTCTCCAAGCAGGTAAGCAGCTCTTCTCTCTAAATTATTAGCATTCTCCGTTGAACCATTCCATGACTCCTATGGACTGCAACATAGCTCCCTCACTCTGATCCACTTGTTGAGGATTGTACTCTGTTTTGTTGCTTAAAGGTTCACTTGTTAGTTTAGTATTTGTTAGACAAAATAAAGATACAATCGATTTAACAACTTCCCAGTCTCTAACCGGTAAGTCTCATGGGATACGCTTAATCTCAAATTCCATTGGCTCAGAGAGATTACACACCATACTTAAGTGATGTTGCTTCTGTTTTTGTAGGTTTACAAATAAAAGGGAGAAGAGATACGATATGATAGAGACAACAAGAGGTAAACACTATCACGTTCTGAGACTATATTGAAACGGCTGTACTCACTCGTCTCTTAACCTTCAACATCTAGAAGCGCAATATATATGTGTCACCACATGTTGAATCAACCTAACGTGCCATGTCTTCTTTTGCAGGTCCAATAACTCGCTGGTCCATTAGCCTATTAAGTAGTTCGGTAAACAAAAACAAAAGGTTGCCGCATTTTTCCTGTGATTTATTTATCATAGTGAAAATCTGTACTATTCGGCTAATTATTTTGAGTCTTGGACTTTTTGATTATTTGTATTAATTCATCAACTTTACTCATTACCTATATCAATATGCCTGCAATTGAATCTCAAAAACGCTTGTTGTGCGTTTTATTAGCGTTTAATCTTGCGTTTAGAAGTAAAATGATGTCGGTTTGCTTAATAATTTGAGTTACGAAATTGAGCAAAACGACGTGTGTTTTTTTTTTTTTGGAAATGAAGGCATGTCATTCTCTTCTTCCTCTATTCAATCCAAAATCACACATAAAATGCTATAATTATTACTAAGCTCAAATCATTATTGTTTAGCTCCGTAATACCAATACACCATAAACGAATGAAATCTCACTCTCAACACCTCTTAGAATCAAAAATTCAAAATCTAAATCGAAATCAATCTCAATAATATTGAAATCTAATTCGTTCTAAATACAAAATAAAAACAAAACCAATCTCATGAACATCACTGAAATCGAAATTTTTTTAAAAATCCAAAATCGAAAAAACTAAGAGAAGGAGCCGAAGTCGTCTCAAAGACGAAGTCCCTTGTTTAGTCATCTTTACAAACCCTAGAACCTTTAGTGTAACTTGTTAAATTTTTAGATTTAATTGCAGACGTATTAATATTGGTAATGAGTAAAGTTGATGAATTAATACAAAGAACTAAGAAGTGCATGAAATAATTAGCCGAAAAATATAAGAACAATTTAGACCTGTAGCAAATCTCTTTAAGTATCGCTTGATCTTGATTTATTTTAGTTTACAACGCTATCAAAAGTAAAAGTATCAACAAATATGTTTAGACAAGTCTCTGTTGCTATTACCGAATCTTGAACTTTGAAATATGAGTTTAAACATTGTCTTCATCACTTGAATTCGAGCTTTCCACTACACCACCCCATGAAGATCCTGAGGGATCAGACAGATTTTCATTGCTTTGAGTGTTGGTCTCAACAATTGACGTAGAAGTTAAAGTGGTAACAACTCCAGCAGCCGGTTTTTGGTTAATGGTTGCTGGTCTGGAAGCAACAAGCCCTTGTGACTCCATGGTTTCTCGAGCTGCTCTTTCCTTAGCTTTCTTGGCTCTTTCAAGAACCTCTTCCTGTGATCAATAATTAACTCGACATCATGAATGAAGATTGTATTACAGATTTACAACATATCAATCGATCAAGACTTTCTCCGAGGAAAAATCTTCAAAATATCGTTTATCTTGCAATATACTAAACAACTGTGACAGACAATGTGATAAGATATTCATGGCAAATAACTACTCTAACTAATTTTACACGATTCGAAGAGAAATTGTAGCTATTTCAACTCGAAAACCAGCAATATTAGTCGGGTGGTTTGTTCCCGCATTGAGTGAACATATAGAGACTAAGTATCTTCTATGGCGAATGGACTTTATTGTGAAGTTTCCAATCTATCAAAATGCTTCTTCATTACAATAGATTCCTCAACAAAACAAGGAGAGAGTTGAAATACCTGAATCTCTTGAACTTGCTTCTGTTGCTCAGCCTGAAACCTTCCAATGGTACCTAAAACTTCCCCAACAGTAGACTCAATTCGCTCATTGATCACCTCAGCTAATGCCTTCCCCAAAAAGAAAGCATCTAACACACTTCTGTTATCATTTTCACCTGCAAAAATCAAATTTTTTGTTCTTATCTATTCAAGATCTCTTAAAACCGTAAGAAAACAAGATTCCATTTTTTCAATGACGATAAACACTAAACACAATTTTCTATTTTCATCCACAGAAACAAAATTACTCACCTGAACCTGTACCTCCAGGTCCTTTGGTGCAGCAATTGCACCGTAAACAAGTTCTTCGTCGAGATTTCTCACCTAATTGTAACCGGCCAAACTCAAAACAGGAAGTCAGTCGAGAATGAGAATTGCGGAGAATGAAGCAACGACTAGAGGGTTGATTATAGGCATTGGAAAGAGAGAAGGACGAAGAATATGGAATCGCGAAGCTGCTCATCTCGCTCAACCTCTCAAGCTCTCTCTCTCTCTCTCAAACGCTCCGTCTCTCACACACGATACAGACGGGTTTCCGGTTTTGACTAGTAAATCCGGAATCCACTTATAATTAGTTGTGATGTCCAAAGCACTTCTAGACTGAAATTATCTTTTTTTTTTTTTTTTATCAACGGAAAATATATTATAATTAGACCACAAACGTAAAGAGTTTACAACACTAAATTATTAGCATTCTCTCTTACATAGCGGTCGAGAGAATCAGCTTTATGATTTAGTTGCTGTGGGATAACAAAAATAAAGAGATGATGAAACAGAAAACTTAGCCTAGAGAACTCCTTCTGGTAAGGTAGAAAAGCTGGTCACTCCTCTAGATGATCAATTATCTGCACAACCGTCTCACAATCTGTCGATATCTCCACCTCCGTGATATGAAGAGTCAAGAGAGATTCCAGTGCCTATAGAACTACTTCTACTTCTGAATGAAGCAGTTCTATGAGCAGAAAGATTTCAATGGACTCCTCGAGCCCCCATACGTTCTCCTTCCACTGAATGATTCTGGAAAACGGTACCAAGCTAAGCCGGTTCGAAGGTTTTTATTCTTCCAGAAAGCGTCCACAAAGCATCTATAGCCTGTGAAACCTTGATTAGTTGTGGACTGAAATTATGATTATACCCATGCTAATTAGAATTCTTTTTTATTTAAGAAATTAATAATATTAAAAATTTTAATCAATAATTGTGTGTAGTTGTTTATGTATTTGAAAATATGGATAAAACTATAAATAATTATGTTCTAATGTATTTGAATATACTCTTTTTCCATGAGATAAAAGTATTGATTTTTAAAATCAATGATCAATATTTAAAACTTACATTTTGGATCCAAACTGTAAGCTAATTTAGTGGTGGAGCTATAATTTTTATGTAAGGGGGTCAAAATATTTTTTTCATGAAAACATATAATTTAATCTTTAAAATGTCATTATAAATAGTGTAAATTTCACTCTTATTTTCAAGAAATGTTTTTTTTTCATTATTTTACGTTTGTCCAACACTTATTTTCTTACAGCTTCATTTATTATTACTTATAAAAATTTATTCATATTTCCTAGATTTATTTATGTTATACTTTTTCCGGATAAATGGTTTTCAAATCTATGTATAAACTAAAATTGACTAGTAAATTTTCTGGTTTAAAAGTAAACTAATATTAATTAGACTTAGTATTTTTCTATGATATGATTGAAGAAAACCGGTAATAAAAAGAGAAAAAGAAAATAAAGTAACAACAAATCAAGTTAAATAGGTTTCCGGTCAAAAACAATAGTTAATTCTTTATATATATTTGACTACTTTAGTGTACATACTAGGATTATACCCATACTATAGCGTGAGATTTGATTATTTTTGCAACTGTGGTTATTTGGTTCTTAAAACCGTGTTGATATTTTGAATGTTGTTTTAGAGGTCCAAAATCCGAATCAAAATTAACATGAATTAGAGAAACCGAACCCGAACCAAACATGATAAATTACCTTAATAGATCCTAAATCTGTGTATTTGAAAAACCAAACCTAAACCTAAACCCAAACCAAATCAAGAACAAATTTTTTTAGACTTTTTCTATTAATTTTTTTAAATTTTGAAAATCTATATATAAATACTCGAATCCGAACTCGATCTATACCGGACCAAAATCTATCCAAACAATAAAAATATACCGAATTTGTAACCGATTATTTTATTTTAGCTTTTAAATATTTCTTCATTAAATCTTTATTACTTTAGATTTTTCTTAAGTAAATATCTATAACAAAGCCTATTTTAAGCCTATTTTTAATGGTTGTTACAAACCATATATTAATTTTATCCTATAGTTTATAACATAGTCTAAACGAAAGTGTATCCCGCTTTAATATATAAGATTCTTTTAGTGGGTTAGAATTAGTTATATGTGTACATATTGTTATATTAGAAATGTATGAAAACAGATAGAGAGAAAATGGAGAAAGGTGATTTCCGACAATCATGAGGCGACGACCAGCGACGAAGATTTTTCCAGATTTCAACACTTTCAATGGCAAATTCACTGGAGGTACAAGATGAGAGAGGGTGTAAGGGGGTTAGATCTGACTCTTCGGAGATTATACTTAATACGATCCCATCGAGGATTCAAGCAATTTCTCGATTTACAATTGAAGAAATGAGTAATCGAACCCCAAGTCAGGAAATTTTCAGGCTCATGAAGGCTACGAGATTTAACCCAAGTCCATTTACCAAGAATCTTACGAAATTAAAGATGTTGCCTCAAGTAACAGAGAGTGGAGAGTAAAACAAAGAGATAAGTGTTGAGCTATGTAATTTACAGATATATATTGATATAATTACAGTTGTTCTCCATGGCAATCGAATTCATGGTGTATTGGGTGCGATTTTGTTCTTAGGTTATCAAGTAATCACACCAACAATGGTGATAAGGCATTTTACGAGTCCTAATAAACAAGTTTTCACAAAGAATTGGCTTGGAGTGGCTGTTGTTGACATTCCAGAGTTGAAGTTGCTTTCGAAACTTCATTACAAAAAATTATTACAAGAACATCTAAGATTACGAGATAATTTCACTATGTTGAGGAAGAGGCTGAGAATGTTTTGGTTCCCTAAGGATCAAGACATTTTCTCAGAGACAATGGTTTATACCTTTAAACTAATCTCTTCTCTCTCGTTTCAAGTTATCACTGGCCATGATTTTTTCCGTGACACCGGTAAAAATTTTTGGTCGGAACTAATCACAGAAAAATCAAGATTGTATTTTTATTGCTCTTTCCATGATTACACTAGCGAAATTTCAGGGATTCTTTATCATTTTAAATTCAAATACTGTGTTTTAAATACCACTTCAAAAATTACAGCGGCCATTGCAAATTTCTGATGGCACAGCTCAAGTACATCACGAGGGATCCATTGGGTTAGATGGGAACGATTATGTAAGACTAAGCAAGAAAGTGGCTTAGGCTTTAGAGTTATTGAGGATTTCAACACTGCTTTATTGGCGAAACAATTATGGAGATTATTAGATCACCCAGATTCTCTCTTGGCTAGGGTGCTACAGGGACGTTATTTTTCGGGCTTTTCGCCACTGGTACCAAGAAGATCATACTCACCTTCTTATGGATGGAAGAGTATTATATCTACACGAGTGTTGGTCATGAAAGGTTTGATCAGGCGAGTGGGAAATGGAGAATCTATTAGAGTATGGCGGGATCCGTGGATACCAGATGTAAACCCACAACCAACGATGGGAGCGGGTTTACAAGTCCACCCGGATTTAAGAGTAGCAGATATTATAGATTCAAGATCACACCTTTGGAAAGAGACTTTAATCAGGCAATTGTTTGACCCAAAGGACGCAGAAACAATTTTGGGTATTTACGTTCCACGTCGACCATCTACAAATAGATTTGGTTGGCACTACACTAAGTCAGGTTTGTACACGGTTAAATCAGGCTATTGGGCGGAACGTACTGTCACACATATGTCATCAGTCCCCTATGGTCCACATATCCACAATTTGCAATCCCAAGTTTGGAAAGTAAAGGCACCACCGAAGATTAGACATTTTATTTGGCAAGCATTATCCATACAGGTAGCGGTGAAAACAAATCTCTCACGCAGGGGTATTAACTGTGATGAATAGTGTGATAGTTGTGGGGCAGTTAAAGAAACTATCAACCATGTGTTGTTAGAGTGTCCACCAGCTATCCAAGCTTGGGCACTGTCCAAGATTCCAACGGGAGTGAACTTCCCATGATCATATATATTTTCTAATATAGATTACCTCTTCAAAAGATTAGATAGATCTACGGATTCAAAAAGTTTTCCTTGGATTCTATGGTTTATTTGGAAAGCTCGAAATGTAAAGGTTTTCACTAATAAGATAAATAATCCAAGTGATTTGATTTTGGCGGCCGAATCAGAAGCAGAATCATGGGAATCAGCTCAATAAGAAGGGCCTACTAGAAGTGCCGCACGAAGTTTTTTACAAAACAGTGACGTTGTAACTAGACCTTAGTGGGTAATCCGGCTTTCACAGGGTACCGATGCATGTTTGACGCATCCTGGAAGGACTCAAATTTACATACATGATTGGGTTGGTATTGCTTCTCTTTCGAGGGTGGAGGAATCAACATGGGAGCTCAGAGCATCAGGAGAAGCCTATCTGCCCTTCATGCCAAATTCGAAGCACTCCTTTGGGCCATGACCTATCTTCTTTCGTTGCAGATACTTGAGGTGGAATTCTTGGTAGACTGTTCGGAGCTGGTCCAGATGATCGAGGATCCGGATGGTTGGCCCGACTTTCACTCATACTTGGATGATTTCTACAGACTCCGGAGTTCCTTCGGACTTTGCCTCCTAACTGGGATTCCTCTTGCTCTTAATTACAAAGCTGACATTTAGCCCGCAGCGTTAGAGGGTTATCTAGATCTCAAGCCTTTTTTAACGATGTACCGAGACTTTGGTCAAGATTTGTATGAAATGAGTTAAGTTGACAAAAAAAAAAATATTTATCATGTATCAGGCTGAGATTATGGTGTTATTAATCTCTATCTCTCATCCTATGTATCACATGTGTAATTCATGGAGTTATCAAGAACTTAATGCTCGTGATTGAGATTTCCAAAATCACAAATCTATGCTGTTATTTGAAGTTTTCTTAACTAGCTTCCATGTACAGAAGATACGCCCATCTACTCCTACATCTTACATAATATTCAGGATTAGGAAAGGGTCTTATAAGCATTTTCAAAAACCTAGTTGAGCCTATATATATATTAACGTTTACAAGCCTCACACATACTCATCGAGTTAATAACAAGTTCTTTTTCTCCTTTATTTTTCTCGGTTCTCAAATGGCTCAGTTAAACGCTAAGAAGAAGCAGACACTACTTTCTACTACGGCTATAATCCCCAAGATCAAAATCCCTCGCTTTGATAATAGTGTTCTTCTGTTCCAAGGTGTTGTTAGGTCGCTGCTTGAATCCGGGGAAACAAGAAGTAGGTGCTCTTTTACAGAGATTTCCAAGAATTTGGAGGTTAGAAGATAAAGTCATGGGAACAGATTTGGGATTTGGTAAATATCAGTTTACATTCAAGAATATTAAAGATATGGAGGAAGTGCTCAGCCTTGGACCCACTCACTTTGATGGGTGGACGATCACACTCGACAGGTGGATTCCTAAGGCACCAGAGGACTACCCTTCTTCGTTGGTGCTTTGGGCTACAATTTCAAACATGCCAGCAGAGTACGAAGCTGAATTAGTTTATCAAGCAATTGGAGAGAAATTGGGCAAAGTGATCAAGATAGATGTGGCCGATTCAAAGATATTGGTTTGAGGTGAATGTGATGAAAGCACTTGTTTTAAAGACAGCCATGGAGTTCGCAGATGGCGAAAAAACTCTCATTTGTATCAAGTACGACATGTTGCAGGGATATGTAGTTACTATAACTAAATAAATCATGATGTCTCCTGGTGCAAGCGATTGGCAATTCATGAACAGAGAGAGATTGATGGGGATCATCAGGAGAGACATGATAGAGGTTCTGATCGGAACCAGAGCTTCAAGGGAGCATTAATTAATCATTCAAGTTCTGAACCAGTTCAGCGTAGTGAAAGAAGCACAAGATCACGTCAATATGATCAATAGGGGTCGAATTTCAACAACACAAAGAGACACCTGAAGTATGTTCAAAAATCTGCGCCAAGATAAGAGAAGATTCAAGGAAATGACATTGGTTCTTAGCCTAATGTGATATTCAAGAAGAACAAAAGAAAGGAGGATGATGATGCAGTCGATTTACAGCAAGTATCAGGTTTTAATACCAACCAAAAAAATGAGGTGGAGGCAGCTCAGTCTTCATCAAAGAAGTCAAAACTAATTAAGGAAAAAGTTAATGAAAGTGAGGTAAATTCTGTGAATCCGATGGAATTAAATTCTGATGGTGTGTTGCCTACTTCACAAGATATCCAAACAAAGGCGATTTCTCAGAGTGAAGATTCTGATCCGATGAATTATGATCTTTTATCGGATGATAAAGTTGCAGAAACTCAAGGTAAGGATCCACCTTTTTTGGTTTATGAAGTTATGAAGCGACATGAATATGGGATGATTACATTGGAAGAGAAACACAAGATGTTAGCAAAAATTGAGAAGCTGAACAAGAAAGCCAAACCTCCTCTTCCTACTCCGAAAAATGCAAACATTGAAATATTAGGTACCTCATCTCAAGATATCTCTAAAAAAGGATCTAAAGCTACATGAAGCATATGTGGAGTCAATTCTAGGAAACAAAACCTTGTTAATTCGATAGAGAGTGGTCAAAAGAAGGTTGATAAAGGCAAGAAGGTGGGGGAAAGGAAGCAAAAACATGGACGATGGAGCTACTTCTCGTCCACCGGCATCGTCCACTTAAACCTCTATATTTTCAGTTTTTTAATGTTTATAGTATTTTCATGGAATTGTCAAGGGATTGCAAATCCCATTTCTTTTAATTATTTAAAGATATTAATAAGTTGAAGAAAATTGATTTCCTATTTTTAATGGAAACTAAGAGGACTTTCGATTATATGGCTAATTTGGCAAAGGATTTGAACTAAGATCATATTTTTACAGTAGAATCATTGGGGGCAAGTGGTGGCTTAGCTCTTATGTTTAATGATCATTATAATGTCAACTTAAATTTTAAGAACAAGAACATCATTGATATTTCATTAGAAATTCGAGGGGTTATATCTCACATGATGTTTGTTTATGGCGAACCCATTTTTCATTTAAGAGAGTGTGTTGGGGAACGTTTGACAAGATATGGTATTTCTCGATTAGGTCCTTGGCTAGCTGCTGGAGATTTTAATGAAATTTCCAGACATCATGAGAAAAAAAGAGGACGGATGCCGAGTTTGAGCTTTTTTGTCCCTTTTAATACTATGCTAAATAATTGCGGATTTATAGAATTTCCATGTATGGGAGACACTAGGTCATGGCGGGGTGTCCGTAGTAATGAGATTATAAGATGTATATTAGACAAAGCTTTCGATAATGAAGATTGGCACTCGTCATTGCCAAACTCACAAACCGATTATTTACAAATGATTGGTTTCGATCATAGGCCAATTTTGATAGAAATGAAGGAATATGAAATTACAAGACGGCCGGGATTTAATTTCGACAAACGATGGATTGGAAAACCAAGGTTAAAACAAGCAATAGTAACATGTTGGACTCGATATGCAAACTTGAGAAGAAACCACATATCCTACCAAATTTTGAATTGTATAAGAGAATTATCTAGATGGATGAAAACTCAGATCGTTCCAGGGAAGGAGAAGACAGAGTCAGTTAAATATAGATTAGACGAGTTAAAAAAGCTGGATTCATGTGCTACTTCAGATATCCAGTCTGTCGCAACGGAGCTTTGTCAAGCATATAAAGATGAAGAAACATACTGAAAATAGAAAAGCAGAAATAGATGGCTCCAGGAGGGGGACAAAAATACAAAGTTTTTTCATGCACATACTAAACAAAAGAGAGCTAAAAACAGGATAACGGGCATTTTCGATGACCATGGTAATTGGGTAGACCAAGAAAAAGACATTGAAAATATCGCTGTAAACTATTTTGACACTCTATTTACATCCAATGGAGCATCTAATATAGATCAATCATTGGAAGATATAGAACCTATTATTTCAGATGAAGTTAATCACATACTTTTGATCCCAGCGACTATAGATGAGATAAGAAGAGCAATTTTCTTGATGGACCCAGGAAAAGTACCATGACCTGACGAAATGACAACTCTTTTCTTTCAATAATCATGGGACATTATTCACAAAGATTTGGTGAAATTAGTAAATAACTTCCTAGACACAGGGACATTCGAAATAGATCTTAATCTTACTAATATTTGCTTAATTCCAAAAACTTCGAGACCAACAAGAATGTATGAGTTCAGACCTATAAGTGTGTGCAATGTTATATACAAGATTATATCCAAGGTCATTTGTCTACGTCTAAAAAAGATCCTGCCCACTCTAGTTTCAAATACTCAATCTGCTTTTGTATCAGGACGGTTGATCTCAGATAATATTTTGATAGCATAGGAAATGTTTCATGCTTTGCGCATTAATCAAAAAATCAAAAGCATGTTTATAGCTATAAAAACTGGTATGAGTAAGGCGTATGACCGTATCGAATATGGGTTTTTACGGCAGTTACTACTAAAATTAGCTTTTCAGGAAAGATAGGTAAAAGGTATCATGCACTGTGTATCCTCAGTATGATACTCGGTCCTTATAAATGGTATACCAAGAGGAAGTGTCACACCTAATAGAGGACTTTGTCAAGAAGATCCTCTATCACCATATCTTTTTATTATGTGCACACAAGCTTTAATAGCGAAACATAAGAAGGTGGAGGCACTGAAACAGATGAATGGAATCTCGGTGGCACGGGCTAGCCCTGCTATTTCCCATATGCTATTTGCTAACGATAGCCTTTTTATCTGTAAATCAAGTGTAGAGGAAGCCAGTACTATCCTAAGAGTACTCAAGGAATATGAAGACGTTCTGGTCAGCAAATTAATTTCACAAAGTCATCGATCTAGTTTGGTAAGAACGTAGACCAAGTACACAGACACGAAATCCAAGGAATACTCGGTATCCACACTTCAGGGGCTATGGGATCATACTTAGGAATTCCTAAAGGGATTGAACGTGTAAAAACAAAGGTCTTTGCTTTCGTACAAGAAAAGATTGAAGCTAGAATTAATGTGTGGTTGGCTAAATTTTATCAAAAGGAGGAAAATAGATTTTAAGTAAATCAATTTTAACAGCTATTCCTTTCTATGTGATGTCCTTTTATCAGCTTCCCTAAGCGTTAACATCCAAGATCTCAGCAACTACCACTAATTTTTGGTGGCATAATTCAAGATCAACACAAGGGATTCACTGGGTAAAATGGGAATGCATATACAAGGAGACGACAGAAGGGGACTTGTGTTATCGGGTGATTGCGGACTTTAATTCCGCACTTTTAGCCAAGAAAATTTGGCGATTACTTGATCACCCAAACTCTCTTCTAGCAAGATTTCTTCGTGGTAGATACTATGTTGGTTCTAATCCTGTAGAACCTAGACGAGTTTATTCACCATTGATGGTTGGCGAAGTTTGATCTCCGCTCGTGCTTTGGTGATGAAAGGCATGATCAAAAGAGTGGGTAACATGGATACTATTAGGGTCTAGACTGATCCTTGGATCCCAATTACTATTCCCAGACCCGCTTTTAACGATGGCCCTCACTTGTATCCAGATTTACGTGTATTTGATCTCATTGATAGTACTACCAGACTCTGGCGCGAACCTGTGATTAGACATTTTTTCAAGCCGGAGGATGTTTGATTGATACTTGGTTTACATATCCCAAGATTTCCCACAAATGATCATTTGGGATGGCACTTTAACAAGGTAGGAATATATTTGGTCAAATCAGGATATTGGGTCGAAAGGAACATTTCTCAACAATCTTCTATTTCTTTTGGACCCCATATACAGGATCTTCAAACTAAAGCTTGGAAAGTGAAAGCACCACAAAAATTAAGGCATTTCATATGGAAAGTTTTATCAGGTCAAGTTGCTGTCAAATTTAATTTGACGCGACGAGGTATCCAGTGTGATACTCGGTGTGATAGTTGCGGAACCGAGGATGAAAGTATCAATCACGTCCTTTTTGAGTGTGCACCCATGTAACAAGCTTGGGCACTTTCCTCAATCCCAGCAGGAGATCATTTTCCTGGAACTTCTATTTATTCCAACATAGATTACTTATTTTGGCGAACTCCCAAGACTGAAGGGTATAACTGTTATCCATGGATTCTCTAGTTTATATGGAAAACCCGAAATGAGAAGTCTTTTACAAACAAGATTCAAGATTCCTAGGACCTAACTAAGAAAGCAAAAGCAGAGGCAGGCGCTTGGGCAGCAGCCCAACAAGAAAATCCCTCAAAAGACGTGAGTGTACATATGACACTTCCCGCACAAAGAGGTACTGCCTCTACACCGCTTTCGGTCCATCCAGGCTTCTCAGGTTTTAGATGTATGGTGGACGCCTCTTAGAAGGAATCAGAGCTATGCACAGGTCTAAGATGGTTCTGTTATTAATTTAACGACAATGGATCGAACCTGGGAGCACAATGTTTATGTTGTAGCTTATCACCCATCCATGCGGAATTTGAGGCTCTTCTGTGGGCCATGACTTGTCTTAGTTCCTTCCAGATTTTGAAAGTGGAGTTTTTAGTAGACTGTTTGGAGTTGCTAAAGATGGTGGAGGACCCGTTAGCATGGCCTGCTTTCCTACCGTATCTAGCCGATTACTCTCATCTCAAAATTGCTTTGAGGTGGTCCCCTTGACTCTTCTTTCGCGTGGTCTGAACTACAAGGCGGATTCTCTTGCTCGTCGGGCTCGAAGGCTCTCACGGTGTTTAGCTATGGTGAACAATGTTACAGTCTCCTGGACTCGTTTCTAATTTTTTCTTTTTTTCTTTATAGTTAAGTTGATAAAAAAAAAATTAGTTATATATGTGACCAAACAAAAAAGAAGGAATTAGTTATATATGTTATGGGGTCCAAAATATATATTTTAAAGGGGTCAATTTTGTTAGAACAATCAAAATATACAATATTTTAGAAAATTTCATGGGTGTCAACTGACACCATTCCTCCTCAACTGCCTCTGCCACTGATCTAATTTAAGCGTATGCTTTTTTGAAAATTATAAAATTTAAAGATTTATTGTAAATGTAAAAACCAAGCTTATCTTTGAGCATAAAACCCAAAACAAGAACCGAAATCGATCCAAATTAGAGGAACCAAATCCACAAAAATAATCTAATGGGTCCTAAATCTATGTACTCAAGAAACCAGACTCATAACTGAACTAGAAGCAATTCAAGAATCAAATGGATACTCGAAATAAATATATATATATATATATAATTTTAAAAAAAATTCAATTAAATGTTTATTAATTTTGAATTCTCATATAAAAGTACCCAAATTCGAACTCGATCTATACCAAATCAAACCATATCAGAAAAATTAAAAATACCTGAATAAGTGTTAAATAAAAGAACCAAAAAATCAAATTAGAGGAACCAAACCCGACAAAATAGAAGAATAAATCCATAAATCTATGTACCCAGAAAACTAAATCAAAACCCGAACTGAAATCGAATCAAGAACCAAATTTGTACCAGATATTTGCTTTATTAAATTGTAGTGTTTTAAAGTTTTCCTATTAAATCTTTATTAGTTTTGAATTTTACATAAAAATTTACAACAAAATCCACATTAAACATATTTTTAAGAGTAGTTATGTACCATAAATTAATTTTATCCTAAACCTTATAACACTTCCAAAATGACTTCAATATATGTATAAGATTATATCTAACCAATCTCATATTTGCCTGCTATTTTTTTCTCAATTTTAGAGGTAAAACATTTTTGTACAAATAAATCAGTTAACTTTTTAAAATTATTAATATTCATTAAAAATTATAAATGATCATTAAATCTAAATAATAATTAAAATCTAGATCTTAATAAAATTTTAAATATGATAAAACATGTTTATATTTATAAATAATAATTAAACTTTAAATATTATAAAAGAATATTAAATTTATAAATTATAATTAAAATTTAAAAATATCATAAATTATAATATTATAAACAAAGGTATGAAAAAACAACTTAGCATAAGACAAACTAAACACATGTTTGGTTCACAACAATAAAAAGTTCATAAATTGAAAAACACAAAAGTCACATATACTTTTCGTCGATATATAACAAATATTTATTTTAATATTATAATTATTTTTTGAAAACTTTTAATAATAAAAACAAAAGTGGTTAAATTGTATTGTTTTAGAAAAAGGTATTAATGATATATTAAAATAGAATTTATTTATAATGTCTTTGTACAATTAAAAAATAAAAGAATCCATTAGAATAAGACACACTTCTATTATAAATTTTATCTATTATGGAGTAAAAAATAGGTAAATACATAGAAGATGATTTTAATAACCTCTTTATAACTATAGTGGACATCAAGACATCATGCAAAACCAGCCTAACTAGGATTACACATGCATAATTGTAATTTTTATTATTAAAATAACTATTAATTTTTAAATTTTTAATCATAACTTTTCCGAACTTTTTTTTTTTTTGGGTCACTTAAGCTTCATTCAACTAAATTAAAAGGTTCTGGCCCATTAAGAGCCTTTTTACATAAAACCATCAGCCTTATTGATATGGATTCTAGGAATGGAAGTAAATGATGCAGAGTTAAAACGTTGGAAAAGATCGGATATATTCTCAAGGATTTCGTGGATTTCTGGTAAAGAATCACCATCGTTAACGCCTTTAATAAGAGTCAAGGAATCTGATTGAAAGTTGATGCCATCAAATCTTTGTTCAAGAGCGTACTCCGTTGTTAATTTCAGAGCCATGGCTTCCGCCATAAGAGGAGAGATGATGAACTCCACTCTTTGAGAAACAGCAGAGATCAAACGTTCTTCCCTGTAGAAACAACAGGCGATGCCATCCCTAAGTGTTTCCTCCTTCCAAGCTGCGTCAGACTTACAAACTATGGAAGAATGGATCCTTGGTATGGAGAGATATCTGGTGGTTGAAATTGGAGCTTGATTATTCTGGTAAGCCTCTTCCCAGATTTTGGCTTCTTCAATTGCTTGAAACAAAATCTCTGAACTTGACTTTGCAATCTGATTGAAAACTAAGTGGTTTCTTCCTTTCCTCAAGGACCAAAGAAACCAAGCTGCAAGAGGGGTTTTACGGATGCCATAAGTGGAAGACAAGTCTTCGTTCTTAGCATGGGCCATCTCTGATTGAAATTGAGATTATCGTTGAGAATTGGAGCTGTCTGAAATAAAAGGTAACTCCCATATCGATTTTGCTGGATCACAATGGAATAAGATGTATTCTAGATTTTCTTCTTTTCCACATCTTTTGCATTCAATAGCTTTGTCAATCTGTCTGGATCGATGTCCTTCTCCTGTAGGTAAAATGTTAGATTTGGCTTTCCATAGACAAAATTTAACCTTTGGAGGGATGAATTAATTGCAGACCATCCAATCCTGTGAATTTAGGATGGTCGAGAGTTGAGAGAGTTTATGTTAAACTCATTATCTCAAATAAAGAAGAAGCCTTTAATTGTGAAGCAAGGAAGAGGAGTTTCGTGGTGATCTTGGTATAGAAAGGACCAAGTCATTGCATTTGTTTGGTGATGATCTTGGTATGGAAAGGAGCCAAATCATTACAATCTTTTGGAGGAGGAAGAAGAATAGACATAATGGAGCTTCATAGTATTGGCGGATTGATAGGAATGGCTTCTCAAGATGGTGTTGCTGAAGTGGATCCTTTGTGTGTGGAGTTCAACTGAACTCAAGTCATTCTTCATGAAGAGTCACTACTGGTAGCTAAGGTATGAGAACTCAAACAATCATTTTCCTTTGGTTTTGATGTCCGGTTTCCTCTTGTCTTCCTAGCTAGGAGTGCTAAATGCATTCAAAGTAGTTAAGGAATGGGAAGCTTGGGATTGTGCCAAAATCTGTGAAATCATGGCTTAAAGAGCAAGTGATTTCACTTCAAAACTCTTGGTGATCTCTACTAAAGCTTGTAGAGACAAGTTGTAGAGTGAAGTGATTCATACTAAGGCTTGTGAAGAAGTCTAAGGTGTGAAAGGAAGAGTGTGTGTGGCAAGTAGGGCTGAAAAATTGAAGTGTCTTCAATGCCTTCAACCACAAGTCTACAAGGCTAAAAGGAGTCGAATATGTGTTGAAGATTGTTGATGAAGAGTGCGCCTCCACCAAGGTGGATGACTCATCTACATGGCTGTCAAAGGAGGAATTGATCATGATGTGGATCTTCCCATTGGCGTGTCTTGTGATCTATAATGATAAACATCAAGTTGTGAAGAATGGAGAAAGCACATTCAAATGCTGAAAGTCCAATCGATCAAAGATGGCAAGGAGAAGAAACTTATTGTTGGTGTCATGATCCCCATAAAGAAGATGGAACCTCCACGAATTGGAGTATTAGCTAGGATAAAGTGATCCTTGAGTACCTAAGGAGCAGAAGCTAAGGGAGTGTCAAAGATGGATTTGTTGAAGATAGAGCCATTGGAGATGGTTCCCTAAGGAGTTGTGATCGCAAGAGGGAGCTTCTCAAAGTTTTTTGTAGCTTTCAAGCTTGGCATTTGGTTTTAATTGTCGTCCAAGCTTGAGGGGGAGTATTGAAGCTAAAGCCAAGGACGAAGATTGAAGTATGTCATGGTGCAACGCCAAAGAGCAAAAAAGGTATAATTCAATTAGAAGATCACACAAACCTTTGAGTTTATGTGAGCTTGAACTATGAGCTATGTCTAAGCCGTAACAATGAGCCATACTCTTTTTCCCTTAGTTGGTTTTGTCCCGATGGGTTTTCCACTAAGATTTTTAATGAGGTGGGGAGTTACAACTTTCAAGCTTGTCCTTAATAATTCACATTGCGGATTCAAGCTTGAGGAGGAGTGTTAAACTCATGATCCCAAATAAAGAAGATGTGTTTAATTGTGAAGCAAGGAAGAGACAAATTGTGCAAGGAAACCAAACTCATGATCTCAAATAAAGAAGAAGCATTTAGTTGTGAAGAAAGGAAGAGACAAATTGTGGAGCAATGAAACCGGATGGAACTAAGAAGAAGAGTAGTTACATTCAGTTATGCTATAACCAAGGAGTTCTAAAGGAACAAGAAAGAGTCACATACCTTGCTTAAGCCACATGACCGTTGGAACAAATGAGAAAATGATTCTCTTTATCTTTCTCGTGAAAACCACAAAATGAGAAGCTTATTACTACTTTGTGTAATTTTTGTTTTAAGTTATTTCTAGCAATGACAAGTATGTATAACCGAGTGTATATGTGTGTATAACTAGAGTTCAATGTCCTTTTGCCTATAAATAACTTGTAACTAGCAATTGTATAGTCAAGAGAAAGAAATATTTCTCTTTCATTATTCCCTCAATCTTGGTTATTAAATACTCTTTCAATCTCTCTAATTCTCTTGGTTACTAAATCTCACAAACTGTCAATCTCTTTATTTTCCAAACACTCTCAATCAGATCTCAACCATTCTCACTATTTATTTCCGCAAATTCTAACAGTTTAATTGTGCACTAGCCGTATAGTATCCACTCTTGGTGGTGTGCTATCATGTAATGTGCCTCAACCAACTTTCCAATCATGCTTGCTTCTAAAACTAGGTGTTAAGCAGAGAATGTTCTTTTCATATTGCTGTAGTAGTTCCTTTATTTTTTTCTCTATTCCATATAGTGGAGTTTTCCTAGAGTAAGTCAGCGACTTTAAGATTTTGTTCTTCTTCCTTGCAGGTCTGACTGGTGTTCCTCCAAGGTTTGGAGATAACCATTGATCTTCCCACATGCTAATCGACTTCCCATCACCAATAATCCAACTAATATTTGGCTTTATCAAATATTTACCAATAAGTAAGCTTCTCCAACCATGAGTTTGGCTTATTGCTTGAACATTTATAATATTGTTTCCCTTACAATACTTGGCTGTTAGAATTTGGTTTAGGAGTGTGTTAGGATGTTGGATAAGCCTCCAGAAAAGCTTGCCTAACATAGCCTCATTAAATTGTTGAATATATCAGAATCCTAGTCCTCTTTCTTTCTTATGTCGAGATAGGTTAGTCCATGAGGTCCATGCAATATGTTTCTTACCTCTCTTAGCATCCCACCAAAATCTTGTCAATTCAGATTGTATCATTTTTCATAATGATATGGGTAGTTGAAAGCAAGCCATGGCATAAGTAGGAATAGATGATAAAACTGATTTTAAAAGCACCTGGTTGCTGGCTTGAGAGAGAAGCTTAGTTGACAAACCAGTGCTTCTTTACCTCATTCGTTCCAGAATACTAGCTAAGATGTCTCATTTATATCTGCCAAAAAAAATAGGCAAGCCTAAGTATTTGCCCATTCCACCCTTTGAATTAATCTGCAGTTCTTACATAATCTTGTTCTTGATATAATGATTTGTTTTCTTAGAGAAAATAGCCATAGATATTTGCTTATTAATACATTGACAAAAAAATTGTTCGTACTTGTGCATGATATCCTTCAAGGTGAGGAGGCTTCTTGTAACACCCGTTTTCCGTAGACCATTTAGGTGATTTTGGATTGGTTAGAGGGAAGTGGGTAAGTAAGTGAGAAAGTTAAAAAATCGAGGAGGTTTTGATGTGAGGATGGTCGAGTTGGATCGAGAAAGGTAATGGGAATCCAAACATGCATGGGAAAGCAGTTCAGTACGTGAAAATTTAGCTAAGTATGGAAATTCGGACAAGTCCATGAATTTCAGAAAGCATGGTCGCATTTGGACAAGTTAGGCGAATCCGGACATACAGACGTTCCGACTGGATCGATCGTTAGACTGCGACACTTAGACTGCCACCGTTAAGTTTGAGAATGGTGGGAAAAAGCTGGTGTATCAGGGAATCCAACCCACCTCAGGAAGTTTGATCATCACGGCCATCTAGGCAGATCAGATGGTCGATCAAGGGTGTGAAGCGTACTTGGCTACGATCACTACTGCGGATGTTGGAACGAACATAGAACTTAAGGACATTCTGGTGGCGAATGAGTTTGAGGATGTGTTTGCGGCAGTGACGGGCTTACCACCACCTCGGTCTGATCTTTTCATGATCGAGTTAGAACCTGGAACAGCTCCTATCTCTAAGGCACCTTACCGGATGGCGCCTGCTGAGATGGCTGAGCTAAAGAAGCAGCTTAGCGAATTGATGGATAAGAGATTCATTCGACCGAGTAGCTCACCGTGGGGTGCACCGGTGTTATTTGTTAAAAAGAAAAATGGCACATTCTAGCTGTGTATTGAGTATTATGGTTTGAACCGAGTAATAGTAAAGAATAGGTACCCTTTCCCGCAGATAGACGAGTTGTTGGACCAACTCCAAGGTGCTACCTGGTTCTCAAAGATTGACTTTGTTTCGTGTTATCATCAAATCCCTATTGCGGAGCCAGACATTTGGAAAACGGCCTTCCAGACAAGGTAAGGGCACTATGAGTTTGTGATCATGCCATTTGGGCTGACTAATGCACCAGCTGCCTTCATGAAACTGATTAACGATGTGTTTAGAGAATTCATGGACAAATTCGTGATCATCTTCATAGATGATATCCTGGTTTACTCTAAGAGTTCAGAAGAGCATCAAGGTCACTTAAGAACAGTTTTGGGAAAACTGAGATAACACAAGTTGTTCGGGAAGCTAAGAAAGTGTAGCTTTTGGCAAAGGGAAATCAGATTCTTGGGTCATGTGGTCTTGGATAAGGGAGTGTCCAAGGATCCAGAAAAGATAAAGGCAATGTCGGCACGGCCTAGACCCTTGAATGCATCCGAGATAAGAAGTTTTATTGGGTTGGCTGGGTAGTACCGACGGTTTGTTAAAGGCTTTGCAAGCATGGCACAGCCAATGACTCAGCTTACTAGGAAGGATGTCTCTTTTAAATGGACCGAGAAGTGTGAAAAGAGTTTCTCGAAGCTTAAGGAAATGCTAACGAATACTACAATTTTGGCTCTTCTTGAACCGAATGAGCCTTATGTGGTGTATACGGACGCATCACAGATGGGCTTAAGTTTCGTTTTGATGCAACATGGGAAGGTGATTGCTTATGCATCACGACAGTTAAGGAAACATGAATTGAATTACCCCACTCATGATCTGGAGTTGGCTGCAGTGGTGTTCGCCTTAAAGATATGGCGATCATACCGTTATGGTGGGAAGGTTCAAATATTCATGGACCATAAGAGTTTGAAGTATATCTTCACTCAACCGGAACTGATTGCAGACTATAACCTGGACATAGATTACCATCCAAGTAAAGCAAACTTAGTTACGGATGCTCTAAGTCGGAAAAGGGTAGATGTGAGCTCTAAAAAGAAATTAGAAGACGTTGACCTATCAGCCTAAACAGTGGAAAAAGAACCCTTGGGTTTGGGTGCAACGGATCAGACAGATTTGTTGAGTATAGTACAGGCTGCTCAGGATAAGGATGAGAATTTGAACAAGGTTACAAAGAACGATAAAACCGAGTACCAGATTTTGAATAGTGGGTTGATTCTGGTCAATGGCCGAGTGTGTGTTCCAAATGATAAGGGATTGCGGGAAGAAATCCTAAAGGAAGCACATCAGTCGAAGTTGGCTATCCATCCAGGGTCAACAAAGATGTACCGTGATTTGAAAAGGTACTCATTGGGCTCGAATGAAACGTGATGTGGCTAAATGGGTATCCCAGTGCCCTACTTGCCAACTAGTTAAGGCGCAACACCAAGCTCTGATTGCAGAGTCTATCTATCCCGGAATGGAAATGGGACATGATAACCATGGATTTTGTCACAGGATTGCCCATGTGCGATAAGAAAAATGCAATCTAGGTAATAGTTGATCGACTGACCAAGTCTGCACACTTCATTACGGTCAATAGAATAGAAATGGCTAAAAATTTGGCTGATATCTATGTAAGAGAGATAGTTCGGTTGCATGGAGCACCAACAAGCATTGTCTCGGACAGAGATGCTAAGTTCCGTTCAGCGTTTTGGAAATCGCTTCAGACCAAGTTAGGGTCTAAGGTCCATACCAGCATGGCCTATCATCCGCAAATGGACGGTCAGTCAGAACGGACAATCCAAACGCTTGAGGACTTGTTGCGGGCAAGTGTGTTGGATTGGGGCGGTAAGTGGGAGGAGCACTTAATTTTAGTCGAGTTCGTGTATAACAATAATTATCATGCAAGTATTGGAATGTCTCTGTACGAGGCACTATATGGACGGCCTTGCCAAACCCCGTTATATTGGAATCAAGTGGGGAGGGGGGCGGAGCATCTATTGGCGGAATTTCATTGAGGATACAACAAAAACATTAAGGATGGTTAAGCTTAACATGAAACAGGCCCAAGACATATAAAAGAGCTATGCGGATAAGAGAAGGAAAAAGCTCGAGTTTGTCGTGGGTAACTTGGTTTACCTCAAGACAGTACGTATAAGGGTAAAGAGCGGACAATGCGGTTAGCTAAACTAACGCCAAGGTACATGGGTCCTTATAAAATTCTGGAAAAGATTGGGAAAGTGGCCTATAAGTTGGAACTGCCTGTGAAACTAGAAGCGTTTCACAACGTTTTCGATGTTTCAATGCTAAAGAAATGTCTGGGCAATGGGGAAAGAGTTGTGGTCAAACCCCCAAAGAACCTAAGGGAAAATCTGACTGTTGAAGGAATCCCAGTCCGAATCTTGGACAAGAAGGTCAAGGCAGACCGAAGGAAAAAGACCAGAATGGTACAGATCAAATGGGACTACGACGGTGAAGTTGAAACTACTTGGGAACCGAAAGTCAGAATAAAGGAAAAATTTCCTAAGTTATTTGAGAAATAGAAGGTTGGACCATCCAAGGCTTAGATTCGAGGACGAATCCTTTGAAGTGGCGGAGACTTGTAATGCCCGTTTTCCGCGGACCATTTGGGTGATTCCGGATTGGTTCGAGGGAAGTGGGTAAGTAAGTGAGAAAGTTAGAAAATTGGGGAGGTTTTGATGTGAAGATGGTTGAGTTGGATCGATACAGGCAATGGGAATCCGAACGTGCGTGGGAAAGCAGTTCAGTATGTGAAAATTTAGATAAGTATGGAAATTCGGACAAGTCCATGAATTTCGGATAGCATTTTCGGATTCGGACAAGTTTGTCGGATCCGGACATACAGACATTTTGACTGGGTCGGTCGTAATTCAGACATGGTCATGGATCGTTCGGGCCAGGCAGGTCGACCTTCAGACAAGAGGCGACATTCGGACAAGTCTGGTCCGTGTTCGGATAGGAAAAGTTTTTGTCCGGGCGAGTTGGGTCGAGGATTGGCTAGACCATTCGAGAGCTTGTATGGCCGGATTGTACCACGGGATTGGAATCGGATTTCGTTTAAGTGGAATTGGACTTGGTCGAACCAAAAGGAGTTTAGGGTTAGCGTTTCACGGCTCAAAACCTTATAAATACTAGCCTAAGCTGCCGATTATAACCTAATTTCGCGAAAAACTCTAAGGAAAGAACGAGAAAGGATTTTGCGAAGGCTAAAGGGCGATTCTGATCGGATTTGTACAAGAAAAAGGTTGATCGTGGTTGAGTTGGGTAAATTCGGCGTAATCAGGATTGAACTAGCATCAAGAGGTGTCAGAAAAGGCTAAAGCAAAGGTGACTTTCGGGATCGTTGTGGTCATTCTGGGTTCGTTTTTGGGAAATAGCTGGGATTAAGTCTTAGACGGGTTAGGATTGCTTGCTTGTTTGTAAATTATGACAGATTGATTATTGTTTTCATCCCAGAATGTTACTTTGGCTAATTCGGGTGAATCCGGGTAGCTAAACTGACAGTTTTGGGCGAACTCTGTGCATGAATGCTGATTTGTTCTCTAACTTGATTGATTTATTGTTTGATTGCGTTTCTGGTTTGGCCTGGTGGGACGGGATGATCGACTCACTAAGCAATTCTGTTGATTACGCAATCTGCGTGATTGTAGGTGATGATTCACCCAATGTCCGTGAAAGTGGCTAAGTAGGAGCGAGACCAAGGTGGGATAGTGGAAGAATGGAATAAGAATGAGATTATTGGGTCTAGATACATGTAGTAAGCATTTTAACCGAATAATTGTTGTATTGGAACCCCATTTATTGAAGTTTATGCATTATTTTTGGGCTTATCAAACTGTCTTAAATGAATTTGATTAAATATAAAAGTGGAACCATATCTGACTAAGTGTTTGACTTGCCCATGGCCAGACTTAACCTAATCCGGACATAGAAAATTCGAGTTAGGGTGTCACACTTCTCTTGTTTCCCTTACAAAAGAACATTGTGTCATCAGCAAACAGTAAGTGATTTACTGATGGTCCATTTATGCTTAAAGTTGTGTCTTTAGAGATACATCCCACTGTGGTTTTTGACAAAGCCCTATTAGAACCTCACTGCAAATTATGAAGAGGTAAAGGGAAAGAGGATCCCCTTGCCTAATTCCTCTGCTCATAGTAACACAACTAAAGAGACTGTCATTGATCAAGAAGGAATATGATATAGATGAAAACATACTGCATAATCAAGGTAATCCCCTTTTCAGTAAAACCCATTTTATGCATGACATGTTGTATAAAACCCCATTCTACGCGGTCATAAGCCTTAGACATGTTGGTTTTAACATCTAGAGAGCAGTGCTTACGCGCTGTTGAAGTTTAAGTAGTGCAATATTTCATGAGTAATCAATACATTATCGGAGATCGCACGATTAGGGACAAAAGCTTATTTGTTCTCCGATATAATTTTGGGAAGGATACAACTCATTCTCTTAGAGAGTATCTTAGCAACCACCTTGTAGAGGGTATTACAAAGAGCTATAGGTCAGTATTCAGTGATACATCTAGGCCCTTGTGATATATCTGCATTTTAGCACATTTAGAAGCATCATTTAGTGTACATTGCATCCACATCCACAACATTTTCATCATTCTAGAGTCCCTTTTACGTTCATATTGCATACATGTTGCATAGGGAGTTGTTTAGGTAATTTTGGAGCTACTTGGATGTGAGGAGCATCATAGACTTTGACTAGAAAGAGAAACACAAGTTTGGAGTAAAATTGGACCCAATTCAGTTTGACTCTCTCACTCAACTCGCCACTCCAAGGCGAGTTAACACTCAAAAAGGCACTATGGAGGCGACTCGGACTTATGTCACAGATGCAAGCAGCGAGTAAACCAGTTCCAAGATTTAGAAGAAACTAACTCGCCTGCTTGACTCTTTGTAGCCAGCGAGCAGACTCTCTCAAAGGCAGACCAGAAGCAAGTTTGATCCAGGACTCGAACTGAATGGCGAGTTGCAACCCAGTTTTTGACAACTCGCCTGTGCAGCTCGCCTACATGGCGAGTTACTATCCCCGAAACTTACTTTGTTGACTTTTTTTTTCTCCGCGTTGACCAGTTTAGGGTTGGGTTTTTTGGATTATAAATAGCCCTTTTTACCTATTGAACAGACATCCACGTTTTTAGAGATAGTTTTGGAGATTCAAGTCTTGATTTTCTCTCTTTGCTTATGGATTTATGCTTAGATCTTGTATAAATGAATGATTTTCTGATTTAGCTTGTTTAATATATCTTATTCATCTTTCTTTTCTCTTTTTAATTATGTTCTTCATTTCATTTTCTGGGTTTAAGCTTACATACATAATCCTTGAGTAGATCACTTAGCGGAATTGAGGAGATGGTTTATATCTTGGTAGATTTAGTGTTCTGATTGCTTATCTAAAGTTGTTCATGCTAGATCTCTCCATTCTAGGTGCTCTTAATGCTTATTTCATTTTGGCCATGTGAAATCTGATCTCATGCATTTGTGCACACAAGGTGTTTGTAGAAATGCTAGATGGAACCTAGAGTTGGAATCTGCTGCTTTTGCCTAAGATATTAGATGCTTAGGGTGCTGGTTAGGCTAGATATATAGTTCTTAATGCTTTCCTTGCTGTAGTCACCATGAGAATGGCTTTGATTGTAGCTAAGAAAAGGTTAGAATTCATGAGAATGATTCTGATTGTTGTTGTTATCTATGGCTTAGAGATCATCCATTAGGTTGTTTGATAGGTGATTAGTCACTAGGAATGCTGAGATCGATGACCCTAGCTCCTCAAGACCCCTCCTGAGTTCGTTTATTACTTAGCTCAGTTATTTGCATTTCTATTGTAGTTGTTGCTCTGTCTTTCCTTCCATTGCTCTGTTTTTATGTTTCATGCTTTGTTTCCAACCTACTCTGTTTTGTCTGCTTAAATATTCTAGCTTTGATTAGATTGCACTTGAATTAAATAGCCTAAGAATACCCTTAGTGCTAGCAACACGCTTATTTGGTTCGATACCTCAAGTACTACGAGGATTTGATAACACACAGAGGTTGCAAAACCTTGTTATCAAATTGGCGCCGTTGCCAAATTAAGTGTTCTGTTTGCTGAACAAATCAAAGAAACTCACAATTGTGCTTAATTGAATCTATGCCATACCAAGTTCAAGAAGTTGAAGCATATGTTCATTATTCTATAGTCCCTTTTGAGGCATTCACCTCTAGAAATAAGGATTCAAGTTTGCACTCTTAGAGACCAGCTTAGGCATTAGTGATTTGAGGACTAGATGCTAAGCTTATGGACGAGTACACAGTGAGAGTCATAATGGAACATTGGTTCACTTGTGGTTTACAGTTTCAGCCTGTTAAGATGCTAGATAGGCGAGTTAGATAGTCCATGCGTCTGCAACCTCTCTTCCTACATAGTTCATTGCATTTGCTTGAGGCCAGCAATGACTAAGTTTGGGGGAGTTGATATTCATGCATTTTACCCATTTTAGCTTCATAGTTTGTATATGTTTGCATTCATTCACGTTCTATACTATGCATTTTAAAGTCCCACATTTTTGCATTTGCATAGCATTTGGAGCATTTTAGGAACAATGGAGCAATTCGGAGCATTTTGGAGCAAACAAGCCAGAAGACAGCAAGTTAGGCATGAAACTGAAGAGCTGAAGCTTAAACCTCAAAACCGAAGATTTTGCAAGCCAAGTTGATAGAGCTCGCCTAATACACTCACCATGCACTGGCGAGTTAGACATTCAAGCTAAGTCAGAAGCCAGATTTTTGGAGCACTCGCCACTTGCACTCGCCATACACAGGCGAGTGCAAGCCATTTGTAACATTTGAGCCTAAAGCTGGACCCTCTGACTAGCCACTTGCACTCGCCATCCACCCTGAAGCGATACGCACCGACTTCATTTATTTTGACCCACTTTACTTTTTTTTTTTGTTGACTCAATTTAGGGCTTTCGTGCTTTAGCCCTATAAATACTCTTGCTTTAGTAAAAAAAAAGGAGGATTGGAAGTTTAACCTAGTTTCTGCCTCTTTTTGATTTTGTACTTGATGTTCTTGCTGTTCTTGCTATTCTTGCTGTTCTTATGAAAAGTTCATAGTTTCTACTTGAATCTCGCTTTAGGTTTGTTAGATTTTGTTTCTGTCTTTATTTTTTGTTTCTGCTTATGTTTTCTGTTGTTATGCTAGAGGATGCGCATCTATCCATGGATAGTGAGTAGGCTGTTCTGGGTTTTGTGAGG
Organism: Lepidium africanum; assembly: GCA_900406405.1. NCBI lineage: Eukaryota > Viridiplantae > Streptophyta > Magnoliopsida > Brassicales > Brassicaceae > Lepidium > Lepidium africanum. Next base: position 30,040 of record OVAX01000349.1, on the reverse strand, counting down.
AGGTGAAGTTGTTTTCTGGGTTTTTGGTGTTTATGCTTGAGTAATGTCATAGGCTGCACTAGACTGTTTGATCTTCATGCTTATTTTGACTTGATCACTCAAAGTTTGATTCGTAGGCTATCTCACCCGGAAGGTGTTCGATGATATGCTTGGCTTAGGTTCAGTTTAGAACTGATGCATTCTGGCCCAAGGGATTGGATGTTTAGAGCGTTAGTTAGTCATGTAGGATAGGCGTGTTAGTGCCAGTTTAGGCGTGTGATCACCAAGGGATTGGGTTAGGTTGCGCCTGAACTGAGATTTCATGACCACAGGAGTGGCTTGTATACCTTAGTATCCTGATTCGTTGCTTGCCTGTTTAGGTTGTTAGATAAAACCTTAACCTAGATTTCAACTTAGTTCATTGACTTCACTCTCCTCACAAGCCCATCTTCACCTTATTGTTGCAACTTACCGTTACCTCTAGCCTGTTTACTCTGTTTCTGCATTTTTACTTAGTTTCTCCTTCTTTGTTAGATGTGTTTTAGCCATGCCTGTTTTCTGTTAGATAGTTACATGCCATGCCCGTTTTTCTTTCTTGCTTAGATTTAATGTTTTTAAGTTGATTGTGACAGAATCACTTCCATTCACCATTTTGACTGAATTGGCTTGAACAAGATAGATATCCTTACCCTAAGTGTTAGCAGCTCACTTTGGTTCGACAACCTTATATACTATAAGGATTTGATAACTTGATCATAAAAATTTTGTTATCAAATTGGCGTCATTGACAAAAAAGTGTTTGCTTGCTACATTTTGGGTCAAAAGCATTCTAGGATCACGTTTTTATTTTCTTCTGTTTATTACTAATCTGAGCTTCAAACTTGTTTGTTCTGTCTTTGGTGTGTTTCAGGTTTGTTCACTACCCAACTCGCCCAACATAGCGAGTTGAGACTCCTTACCTTGTTGACATGCGTTGATGCCTCATACCCGTTCTCAAGGCAACCAGAATCTACTCAGTCCAATAAACAACATTCATTCGCATCAATGAAAACTGAGAGAACAGATGGACAGGATAGAGGGTCAGAACACAGAATACAGAGCCATGGATGGTAACAACACTACGCCTGACAGCTCAACTGATGGCAACCAGCAACAACCCCACATTACTCCTCCAGACTTGCCTCTACCTAGACGAATGAGGCCGATCGGAGCAGGTGATGCACCTAACATTCACACTAGGAGGCATGGCATTCGGCCCCCTCCAATTCCAAACAACAATTTTGAAATCAAGAGTGGCTTGATTACTATAGTGCATAACAACAAATTTCATGGGTTGCCAGCAGAGGATCCACTCGACCATCGAGATGAGTTTGAGAAGATTTATGGTTTGATTCGGATCAATGGCCTATCTAAAGATGCCTTGAAGCTTCGCTTGTTCCCATTCTCACTTGGTGACAAGGCTCATATTTGGGATAAGCACATTCCTCAAGGTATCATAACAACTTGGGCTGACTGTAAGAGAGTGTTTCTAGCTAAGTTCTTCTCCACCTCCAGGACAGCCAAGCTGAGAAATTCAATCTCCAACTTTGTTTAGAGTGGCACTGAATCTCTAGGTGAAGCATAGGATCGTTACAAGATGTATCAGTCTCAATACCCGCACCATAGTTTTTCTGAAGATACCATCTTAAGCCAATTCTATAGGGGAATTCAACCTAAGCTGAGGATGTTGTTAGACACGGCTAGCAATGGAAATTTTCTGAACCAGGATGTTGATGATGGTAGAGAGCTGATAGAGAACCTAGCACTCGCTGATGGCCAGTATGGAGAAGAATTTGATAGAGCTGAGAGAAGGTCAGGTGCATCTGAAGCACATAACAGTAAGGAGTTGAAGAGTTTGAGCGACAAGCAAGACAAGCTGCTGTCAGTTCATCACAGGCAAGTGAATCTGGTGGAAGAGATACAGCTCAAGAAGGGGAGGACGAGTTAATTGAAGAGATTAGCTTCCTGCAAAACCAAGGTGGTTCAAGACAATGGAATAACTACAAACAAAACAACAATTTGTCTTACCGCAGCAACAACATAGCCAACCCAGAAGATCAAGTCTATGCTCCTAAGCCTGCACAACAGAAAGCCTGGGTTCCCAAGCAGCAATATTATTAGAGTTTTAAGCCTGCACCCGCTTCAGCCTCAGAAAAGAAAGCTCCTTCAGACATAATGGAGATGCTTCAACAAATTCAACAGAGCCAAACTCAGTAACCTGAGACCTTCAGCAAGTAATTCACTGAGGTTCACAGAAAAATTGATGCATCACACAGTGATCTAAATTGCAAGTTCGAAACGTTGAATGCTCACTTGAAATATGTCGAAAGCCAATAAGCCTCTACCACTATCAAGACTTAAGGTCAGCTTCCAGGCAAGGCTGTTCAGAATCCAAAAGAATACACAACTCAGTCAATTACCCTCAGGAGCTGTAAAGAACTTCAACCTCAAGCTATAGCGCCTAACGCCACTAGGGACAGTGTCAACAAAGAAGGGGAGGATGAACAAGTTGGGAAGAAAACCACTACCCAACTCGCCGGTCCAACTCGCCATACCACTAGGCGAGTTGACCCTGAAGCTGCAGCAGATTCTGTTTTTGAGCCTACAATGCCTAAGGCAAATACTAGCTGACAGTGTGAATAGTCAAGCTTGAGACTCAAAACAAGCACACTTGGGAGGCAATCCCATATCTATCCTTTTTAATATCCTTGCTTTAAATTTTAAGTTTTTATTTGCGCTGAAGCAATTTGAGGTCGTTTAAATTTTTCGGTCATTTAATTTTTGAAGTTTGGAACTAGCTCGTTTTGGTGGATGATGTGTTTAGTGAGTGATAGCACAAGGGAAAAATCATGAAAGCCAATTTTAATGAATCCCTTGTATCTATCCTACTTATTCACTTAAGCACATCATCATTTCTTTTTCACTATTTTGGCTTGATTTCGGAATTTTAACCAACGAGCTTAAACTAAGCATTTTTTTATTCGAGTTTCTTGCATTTTTATGTCTTTGATGTGCAGGGACTCGACCAAACAAGAAAAGACCAGTCACTGAGCACATATGGATCGAGCTAAATTTTTGGGCTTCATGAACAACACTCGCCAATTGTCAGCCCATTTTAAGCATCTAGAAGGTTGATGTCACTTCGCTTGAACAATGCCCGGCGAATTGACATGTGTGGTGTAGAATTGAGCAGAAAACTTGTGGCTGCTTTAGGTTTGTTGAGCGAGTTGTGCAGAATGGTTCAGAGAATTTGTGGCTAAGCTAGAGGGTGGTGTGACGAGTTGTCCATGCCATGCCAAGACCAAACACCTCTCACTCGGATGCAAGCAGCGAGTAAACCAGTTCCAAGATTTAGAAGAAATTAACTCGCCTGCTTGACTCTTTGTAGCCAGCGAGCAGACTCTCTCAAAGGCAGACCAGAAGCAACTTGGACCCAGGACTCGAACTGAATGGCGAGTTGCAACCCAGTTTTTGACAACTCGCCTGTGCAGCTCACCTACATGGCAAGTTACTATCCCCGAAACTTACTTTGTTGACTTTTTTTTCTCCGCGTTGACCGGTTTAGGGTTGGGCTTTTTGGACTATAAATAGCCTTTTTTACCTATTGAGCAGACATCCACATTTTTAGAGATAGTTTTGGAGATTCAAGTGTTGTTTGTCTCTCTTTGCTTATGGATTTATGCTTAGATCTTGTATGAATGAATGATTTTCAGATTTAGCTTGTTTAATATATCTTGTTCATCTTTCTCTTCTCTTTTTAATTATGTTCTCCATTTCATTTTCTGGGTTTAAGCTTAAATACATAATCCTTGAGTAGATCGCTTAAGGGAATTGAGGAGATGGGTTAAATCTTGGTAGACTTAGTGTTCTGATTGATTATCCAAGGTTGTTCATGCTAGATCTCTCCATTCTAGGTGCTCTTAATGCTTATTTCATTTTGGCAATGTGAAATCTGATATCATGCATTTGTGCACACAAGGTGTTTGTAGAAATGCTAGATGGAACCTAGAGTTGGAATCTGCTCTTTTTGACTAAGAGATTAGATGCTTAGGGTGCTGGTTAGGCTAGATAGATAATTCTTAATGCTTTCCTTGCTGTAGTCACCATGAGAATGGCTATGATTGTAGCTAAGAAAAGGTTAGAATTCATGAGAATGATTCTGATTGTTGTTGTTATCTATGGCTTAGAGATCATCCATTAGGTTGCTGGATAGGTCATTAGTCACTAGGACTACTGAGATCGATGACCCTAGCTCCTCAAGACCCCTCCTGAGTTCGTTTATTACTTAGCTCAGTTATTTGCATTTCTATTGTAGTTGTTGCTCCGTCTTTCCTTCCATTGCTCTGTTTTTATGTTTCATACTCTATTTTGTCTGCTTGAATCTTCTAGCTTTGATTAAATTGCGCTTAAATTAGATAGCCTAAGAATACCCTTAGTGCTAGCAACACGCTTATTTGGTTCGATACCTCAAGTACTACGAGGATTTGATAACACACTGAGGTTGCAAAACCTTGTTATCACCTTGGTACTTAGGAATGAGTGGGACATAAGTTTCATTTAGAGTTCTTGGTAAAATACTAGAGATAAAGAAACTTTGAATTTCTTTAATGACTCTTGAACTCATTGTATTCCAATTTTCTTGAAAGAAGCATGCAGAAAATTCATCTGGACTGGGACCTTTGTCCGGATGGATATTAAATAAAAGGCTTGCTTGATCTCTTCTTTAGTAGGGATCTTGATCAGATTCACACTTTCTTCCTTAGTTACTCGAGTATTTATTGCTAAGGAAACTATCTCATTGCATTTTGAGAGTTGAGCTTTCAAGAGATCATTGTAGTAATCAATTATCACAGAGGAAATTCCTTGTTCTTTGTATACATCATTTCCCTCTTTATCCTTAATTACACTGAATCGATTATGAAGATTCCTTGCTTTAGTAGTTGCATGAAAAAATTTGGAGTTTTTGTCTCCAAGCATTAACCAGTTTACCCTACTTATTTGCCTCTAGTAGGCTTCCTCTGCTGCATTCACAAAAGCTTGAAGGATAATAATCTAAACCAAGCACTCCTCGCAAGGGTTCTATCCAAAAGACATCTCACCACTTGATTATGCCTTACTCCCCTCCAAGACAAGGGATTACCTGTTTTTTTTAGATCCATCAGATCACATTCATAAAAGAATGACCTGAAATCCAAAAACGAAGATTTTGGCCTTTAAGGTCTTCCCTCCTTTTTAGAGTTACAAGTGATATCATTAATGTCTCTAATTAATAGCCAAGATGAGTCCCTAGCAGCTGTCTTTTCTTTGAGTTTATCCCATTGTTATTTTCTAATTCTCATGTCATTGTGCTCATATATGTAGGTAAGATGGAAGAGCTTGCCCTCATGTATGATCTTTGAGTCTATTAGGTGAAGATCAGTGTCAATGACAATAAGGTTTACGCCCTTTTCCCATAGCAGCAGTACCCCTCCTCCTCTGTGACGTTGAGGGGTTATTATCTTGTGATTTTCATACCCTAACTTCTGAACTCTCTTTAGTAACATTTGATCTTGATTGTTCGTTTCCATGAGGAATAGAATGTCCCGTGAAGTACCGTTATGTACTTCGTTTGAATGTTGGACTGTCAAGGGATTCCCTAACCCTTGACAGTTCCAACTCAGTATGGTTACAGAACAGGAGAGAGAGGATTTTGAAAATCCATCTTCCTTTTTCTTATAGCTGGAATGATAGGGTAAATACAAGGAGTATTAGAGGGTCGCTTGACTGCTTTACTCTTATGGTAGCATTCTTGTTTATCTTTGGTACCACGATGCTCTCTTGTCTAATAGTTTGAGCTGAAATATGAAGAGAATAAGTGAGAATTGAGGTTGAGAGAGATTAAGGAGAATGGAGAGTTTTCGAGAGAGAATTGAGAGGACAATTGGACAGAATTTGGCCCTGTAAGGGCTTAGATTAATCAATGGATATTTGAATAAGTGGATAAAGCAAAAGCAATATATTCAAACTTTGAATAATTGGATAAGATCTCCAACAGTTTTATTGCTTCTTGGGCTTCATGGACTGAATGTAATGCTTCTCTTCTCCTCTTATTAAATTCAAGACCTGCGGCCTTAGGTTCAGATCGTTGTATAGACGGCCGTACAAACGGCCTTGATGTATGGATGGCCTAGAGGTCTTGTGACTGGGGATATGGAGAAGGATGGATAGACTTGATCAACTCAACCCCTCAAGCTTAGCCGCAAGGAACAGAATCTAAGCTTGGAGACTCATAACCCATCACCTCATTAAAAAAATTACCGAGCGAAACCACATGGGAGAAAAACTTGGCAAGGGAAAAAGAGTGCGAGGTTTATGAATGCAGAGGAATTTTGATCAAGGGCGAAAGTACCTTGAGTTCTTTGATGATGGGAGATACAGCTTAAGTGAAGAGATTCGCCAAGTAGTTCTTCACTTCTCAGAAGGGTTGCTTCCTATTCCATTTTTCTTTTAAGCTACGGCCCCTCTCCTTCACGTCCAAACTGGTCTCTTGATTTAGCTCCTTCTTGTCTAGACCTTCCACCAACTCTTCTTGCTTGATTGCTCTTTTTCATCCTTTGTTTCTTTTGAGAATTATATAGCTTGAGCCCTCCAAACTTTCACAAGGAGATTTGGAATTTTAAAGTACATTGCCAAGGGTTTTAAGAAGCTTAGATGAGATAATACAAAGGCAAGATTGCAAGTTAAAGATGAAAAGAATAGAGTTCAAAAGTAGCTTATTGGTTGTGGAACGCATGAGTTTGGTGGTAAGGAGGCTTGGTACTCGTGTATGTGCCTCTAGGTGCAGCTTCCTTTGAGTGTACCTAGCTGACTTTACATGGAAATCATAGAAGTTAGTAACACCAAATCATATGGACACTTTGTACCTTTCAAGTCGGTTCCATTAGATGATTTGTGTTCATCTTGTGGCTTCCCTTAAGTCCTCCACGCTTCAACTATCTTAAGTAGCTACCAACTCCTTTTTGAAGTAAAGGTAAACTCCCTAGCTCCTTGTAGCTTCAAGAGTTTCCATTTACTTTCCTTCAAATTGGATCAAGTTCCACTTAATCTTCATGTGTCCATGATCAAACCTAGCTTGATTCCCTATCTTTTGACCTCCAATCAGCTTATAGATGTGACATGAACTCAAAAAATAAACAAAGATTGTCAATTTAAAAATGTTGACTTATCCTTACCGATGACCATCTGGATTGTGTCCTCCGGGTGGCGTCCGTTCATTCGGATCACATTCTATGGGTAACATCTGTTCGTCAGGATTGCGTCTTATGGTCCGTGTTTATTCATCCAGATCGCAACCTAGGACAATGTTCGGTCGTCTGGATTGCGTCCTGCGGCTAATGACTTTGCGACCTATGACAAGCGATCCACAACCTTGCGACCAGCAATCCGCATCCATGCGACCTGCGACCTCTTCGATCCTTGATCCCGGCCATGGCCTCCAACCTTTAGTATTCGAACCCTTGACCTTATAGCCTCATCATTCCAGCCTTGGTCTTTCGAATTGGTTTGCCTTATCATCACCATTTCAATATCTAAGAACCACTTTCGACGTCCTATCTACTCCATCATCTTCCTAGATTCCTTGAACAAGGAATTAAGAGGTGTTAAGCAATGCGTAATGATCAAACCAATAAATGAGAAATTAAGATTTTGTGGATATGAGTAGTTGGCATAAAGAAGGAATTTCAAATGAGTTAACGGTTTAGGAGACCCCCTTTTTCATATCCGCTTAAGGAGACCCAAGACTTGCTTTCTCCCCCTCAAGGATTGAGTTAACACCTCCATGGTCGGATTACCACAACTTTTTTGACTCTGCATGACTTGGTTGAGTCCGACTTGGTATGGGGCTTTGTTTCTTTTCACTAAGTGAAGGTAATTCTCATCGCTTTAGGCTTTATGGAATCACTCCACCTCTAAACATTCTTTTCCACCCCTTGTGTTGCACTCATCCAATGCTTTCCTTGAGAATGTTCACATGATTACTCCTAGGGCTGGGCATAATTACTCATTACTCGGTTTATACTCGCTACTCGTTTTGTACTTGACTCGGAAAGTTAAGTACTCGGTTTAGTTAAATCAAGTAATAAGTATGTTAATTTCAATACTTGCAAGGACAAGTCAAGTAATAAGTATCGATAAAATTTTCAATACTCGGCTTGTTAGTACTTGACCGTGATTTTATAGCTATAGATGTTTGAATTTTAAGGTTTTATTATATACAGAAAAACTGAATTGGTAATCTTTTGTAATAATTAAATGTTAAATTCAATAATTGTAGGATAGTGGAAGTCTTTTCTTGTCAAGAAATGGGGCAAAACATACCAAATTTTCTTCAAATAATAAAAATATTAAACCAAAACAGATATTATACGAAAAGTAGAAGTTTTGACTGAAATAATAGTATTCTTGATATATTTATTTTATATAAAATACAATTTTAAACAATTACAAACGGGGTCAAGTAACTTGCAAGTATTCTTATTCTGACAATTACTTGATCTTTGGCCCATGGAGCACCATTTTGGTTTGTCCTTCAATGTGGGCTGAATCTCCCCCTCACGGTTTGATCATTCATCTCACGTTAGCCTTGTTGGTTTCTCCTAGATTTTGGGTCAACAACGGCTTATTACACCTTCTTGCGATTTCCCTTATATTCATTCCTAATCAAATACACAACCAAGGTTAGTGGATAAAGGTGTTCTCTTCATGGTTCTTCACCATGAAGGCAATTTACTCTCATTTGAGAGATTGAAAGCCTATGAAGATCTTGGGTCAAAATCCGTTCATAAGAATGTTTCCCAAGTCAAGGCCTATCACTTAAGAGAACAAAATGAACCAATATTCTTAGGATTCTTACATCAATAAGGAAGAAGAGGTACTTAGATTCATTATGACTCTTAAAGATAAAGGAGATAAATTATGATCTTAGGGCAAAGGCTTACACAAGTAAGTTTGCAGATCAAATTTATCTTTAGGAACTAAACCAAGGACTTAAGTGCAAAGATGTGGTCCAAGGTTTTCTTCTCAAGATGATCGGATTCATCATTATACCAAAGCTTAAACTCTAAGGAGTAAAGATGGCTATGGTTCACTTCTCTTGAGACTTACACAAGATTTGGATTCATCATGGTCTTAAGGCTTATCAAGAGCAATACCAAGGATCTCATCATTGTGTTTTTGTGAGGCATGATGGGATTTCTTTAGGATTTGATAGCTTACACTCAAATGAGCAAAGCCTATCTATTGCTTTCATCCCTCTCTTACTAGAATGATACAACATGGCTTGTATGATTTTAAATCCATAAGAATCTAACCATTTTTGCCACAGATCACTATCTTTAACAAAGGATAATCTCTTACATAGATTAAGAACTTGTTTTGACAAGATCAAGTGCCGAGTTTTCATTCCTTTGTTTTCAGAGAAATTGTGGGATTCACTAAGTCTTGAATGCTTAGGCTTATAGTTTTAAAACATCGTTTAACCTTCTTCCCTTCTCATAAGACAAAACAGATTCATTAAGGATCTAAGTGTTTTCCACCTATATGAGCTAAACACTCTTTTCCATGAATCACTTTAAAAACAAGACAATCAAATCGCTCAAAACAAATAACAAAACCGAACCCAATGGATCAAGTTACGTATTCATCTCATAAGAGTAACAACCAACTCATCTAGTGTTCCAAAACCGGTGGCGATATGATCCAAACAAAACGGAACCCACATATACCCAAAGACCCAATGGAGCCGAGAAAAATGAGGGTTTTAAAGAACAAGGAGAGCTTATATTATCCACTACCTTCTTGGTGTATCAAAATCCCAAAGAAAGGTACTAAATGAGCTAGTGGTTTGTACATGATTCTCAATGAACAAAAACAAAACAAAATAGCCGTGATTTAGAGATGAAGTAGGGAGAGGATAGAGATTTTATTCTCTAACCTATGATTTACATCAAGCTCATCATTCCTTACTCTTCATTATCTCCTTGTCCTTTAAAGACTGAATAGTTGCACTATTTACAAGCAGATGTTCTGTTTGTCCACTAGCTATGGCCTTCTCAACAGGGCGGTATTCCAATCTGCTAGAGAAGGAGGAACTAATTTTTGTTGAGTATGAGTTCCCGAGGGAGACTCAAATCTAGGAGGTACTAGTCTCTTGGATGAGTCTTGTCTTCTATATGGGTGATAAGAGATAGAATGGGTCTGAGACTGACTATAGAGGAGGATCAATGATTCTTTTCGAGACGGTTTTTCCTTGTATAGTCGAGAAGATGAGCTCTTTTACTTATGTCCGTAGAGAGGGACTTCAAATTTACTTAAGATTGTGAGTCTTGGGTTCCTTCAGGGATCATCTGCAGGTTATTTGGTTGTTTGTTAGTGATATATCTGCATTTTAGCGCATTTAGAAGCATCATTTAGTGTACATTGCATCCATATTCATAGTATTCTCATCATTCTAGAGTTCATTTTAGGTTTATATTGCATACTTTGCATCTGCATTGCAGATGGAGTGATTTTAGGTACTTTTGGAGCTATTTGGATCATTTTGGAGCATAGTGGATGTGAGGAGTATCATAGACTTGGACTTGAAGGAGAAACACAACTTTGGAGCAAAATTGGACCAGATTTAGTTCGACTCACTCACTCCACTCGCCATCCCAAGGCGAATGAACACTCCCAGGAGCACATTGGAGGCTACTCGGACCTGTGTCACGGATGCAGGCTGTGAGTGAACTTTGACATCAGAAGGAGGAACCTTGACTCCCCTGCATGACTCTCTGTAATCAGTGAGTGAACCAAATCCCAGAATGTAGAAGTTTGACTCCCCTGTATGACTCTCCAGAACTGAAGCGAGTGACATTTAGAAGACTGAAGCAAGACCACTCGCCTCTCCAACTAGCCATTCTGGGTGCGAGTTGGCCTTTCAGAACATTGTTTTCGCTGACTTTTTCCCGCGTTGACTTTTCTAGGGTTTTGCTTATTGGGCTATAAATAGCCTCTTTGCCCCCAAAACCATTATTTACGTTTTTATTTCCAGAAATTGAGATTCAAAGTGTTGTTTTCACTCTTTTGTTCATTGTTTCATGCTTGAATCTTGAATGATTGATTGAGTTTCAGATTTTGTTTCTTTAATAAAGTTTGTTTGTCTTTCTTTGCTCCTTCTAATTATGCACTTTATTTTATTTTTTGGGTTTATGCATTTTCTTATAAAGTTTGAGTAGATTCACTAGGGTGTTGAGGAAATGAGGTAGATCTATGTGGAACTAGAGAAATCCAGGTTGCTTAAGCTTAGTATTGATAGGATCTCATCAGATTTAGGGATCTTCATGCTTATTTCTTAGTAACTATTTGAAATATAATTTGTTGCATTCATCCACCCACCAAGTGTTTGATGAAATGCTTGACTGAACTAAATACTGAGATAATCTTGTCTAGCTCAAGAGATTGATTGTTTGGACTGATTGTTGGCTGTTGTGGATTGTTTCTTCATGCTTGTTTGATTAGATTTTGCTAATGATGGTTAGGTCTGGGTTTTATTAAGCAAAGTTCTGTGTTCATGAAAATGACATTGATTGTGTAGAATCCACTGCTTAAGATTGATTCCTAATGGTTTGTTAAGCAATTTAGAGTTCCCCAGCTAAGCATAGATCCTTGACCTCACTTCTCAGTGCCCAGATCTTTTAATTGCTTATTACTTTGTTGCTGTTGTTCTTATTTACTACTCTTGTTTCTTGCTCTGTTTTTAGTTCAATTCTCTGTTTCTTATTGCTCTGTTTCATCCCATTTGCATTTTGATTGTGACATGATCAATTGATAGATTTGGCTTGAATTAGATTAGTTTATTGCAATCCTTAGTGTTAGCAACCCATTTATTGGTTCGATACCTCACATACTACGAGGATTTGATAACTTGGTTGGAAAAATCATGTTATCAGTTAGGATTTTGGAGGTAATCGTTATTATCATGACTCAGACAAACTCAAATATCAAATTGCTTCCCGAGTTATCACTAGCAATGTAGGTACATCTTCCATTGCCAATACTCTTAAGGATCTCTGTGGACCATAAGTGAAGTGGAATACCTTGGAATGTGATCCAGAATTGTATTTGGGAAGGAAATTGATAGTCATATGTGGGGATCCATCTTTGAAGAATTATCATTCATCTTACAAAGTGAAAAGGTTGGCTTTGCATAACAAGTTGAAGAACAGCTTCGTTGTCGAATTGGAAGTAAAACTTGCCTAAGCCAAGGTTAGCTCCTATTACCTTGACAGAACTTCTCTAATGGTCTGACATAAAAGGTATAAGGGACAATATTTTTGGGTAGCGAAAACTCTCTACTCTTCCTATCAGGGATAAGTTGTGTTTCTTCACTAATTCTGAGTTTTCAAAGGAAACAACTTGGAAACGAGGGGGATCATGTTTTCAAATCAGATATAGATGAGCGATCCCTTTAACATTGGCTTCCCATGGAATACGATTATCCATTTTTTTAGGAGATGTGCAAACTGGTTCTTTGTCTGTGAAACCAAGACAAGAAACTAAAATCTTCACTTAGAGAAGTGAGAATGATTAGAAAAATCCAACAAATATGGTAAATGTGAAGCAGATGCACTTGAAAAGAAGCTAGAGAGGTAGACCAGAGTTGTAAGTACACAAAAGAACAAAGTTAATGTAGAGGGGGACCATGAGCATGTAAATGTTCTTCACTTTATAAAGTGAGAAAGATTAGCAGATCTACTTTAATTGGACCGATTAAAATGGTTCAAAATAACATAGAAATGAGCAGAGCCAATGATCTACTAAAGGGCCAAGAAAGTCGGTGGAAAGGCTGTCACTTGAAAATCCTCAAAAACAGCTTCTGGTGCTTTGGTTTGACGTTTCTGGGCCATTTGGGTGCAACTCGACCAAATGAGGGCAAGTGTCCATCACGAGCTGAGCTAAATGGGGCCTTAAGCAGCTTTCTTTGTTGTGCTCATTCCTCAAATCCAATCCATAATGGTGCTCACATCCAGAACGCTCCAAAATACCTAAAATCACTCTATATGCACATGTGTGCAATATGAACCTAAAAAGACACTAAAATGATGGGAATGCTATGAATATGGATGCAAAGTATGCTAAATGATGCTCCTAAAATGGGCTAAAATGCATACATATCAATATTAGCAATTCGAGGTCTTGTGGGTCGAGCTTAGGGTCGAGTTCCAGGTCAGGTTGTCCGTAGGCATCAAACTCGACAAGTGTGGTCGATTTGATCAGTCGAGTTGAGTAGGTTCCTATACTTAGCTGATTTCTTTGATCATGTTTGGCACTCTAGTCCGGTCCTTACCAGTCCTCATGTCCAATATTGCAGCAAAATGATCCTAAAAGCTTCCACAATACCTAGAAATCACTCCATATGCAATATATATGCAATGCAAATGCAAACTATAAAATATGAACTTAAAAAGACTCTAAAATAATGGAAATTCTATAAATATGTATCCAAAATGTGCTAAATAAGGCTCCTAAAACATGCTAAAAGGCATACATATCAACCTCTGGCATAATCAATCTTGGGGAAATGCAAATGATGGTTACTGCTTTTAAAGAAGTTGTGGGAGAAAAGGAAATTGGTACACAGATCCAAGGAGATGAAGACAACACGATATTAGCGTTTATACTTGCTAATCATCTCACAATTTACAGAAGCAGGGCAAGACATTAGCAAGCAAGAATTCATTAAAACCGATTTGCATTGGAGGAGTACTTTACCAAGTTCTAAAATCTTGCAAGGTGAAGACTGACAAATCAGAGTGGATTGAGCCTCGATATATATGGATATTGAGTATCTAAGGAAGATTGAATTTTTAACTAAGAAGGATTTTGGTGGGAAGCTTGTCTACAAATTTCACCATCCAGCAAAATCGGCTGCTTAATGATTCTCCCTTGTCCATAACTCACACCAATCATAATGGGTAAGAATGCAGATTTCATTCCACCATTGGAAGCTCTGATCGATCCAGAGAGATCAATTCATTTTCTCCTTCCTTTAGCTAATATTGAAGAGATCGAACCATAACAATAATAATTTAAGGAAAACAATGCACTAAGGCAAGGAGCTAGGGTAAGAGAAGCTCATAAGCACATTGGGATGCTTCATAAGGTGAACAAGTGGCTGGTTAAGAAGGTTAAGGGATTGACCAAAAGTATAGATGAATGGAAGCAAGAACATGAGGATTTAAAGCAAGGATGGCTGCTATTGAAAATATATATGTTAGAGCCTCTTCTAGTGAGCCACCTTAAACTCATGAAGCACACCAAAGGTGCCATTCAGTTCCACTGAGCCAACACAAGACCCTCGGCCAATTCTACCTCGACACTCCTTAATAAACACTCTGGTGTACAGAAGAAGGGATCGAATGCGTAGAGGGTAACACTCGAGTGCATCACTCGACGAACATCTGGTTGAGTTCAACTAAAATTCTCCTGAAATGCCATACTCAAGTGCAGCACTCGATCTCTAACTGGTCGAGTAAAACCCGACCACACAAGAAATTTCATACTCGACTGTAACAGAAGACCTACAAGCACTCAAGCCTTACTAGAATGTCCATTCATACACGTTGGAGGAAATGAACGCCTCCACCTCACATATTCCATGATAAAGATAATTGGAGAAGAGGTTAAGAAAGGTACAAACTCCAAAATTCTAGGTAAATACCATTGCATATTCCATGATAAAGATAAGTAGAGAAGGGGTTAAGAAGAAACTCTTGTTATGAGAATGAAACGCAAGATGATTCATAAATTCATAGAATTCTTTTGAAAGTCTACTCCAAATCTTCAACACAACAAACCTAAGGATAAAGATTTGAAACTTACTAAAAGAGTGAAAGGAAGTGAGTTGGTGCTTGGACGAAAGGTCCTTGCCTTTAAATAGTGCTAGAAATAAACCTTAAAATGTATTGGGTCGATCCAGGACAAACCGTGTCGAATCCAAAATAAAAGAAAAATCAGATAAGTGGTTTTGGGTATGGGTTTAGCCAAAGCCATGGTGGCATCAGCCAGTTCTAGGCAGGCTGTGGCCAAACCATGTGTTGTCCCAAGATTGACCCAAACTCTCTCCCGGATCGACCAAGTCCCAACTTGTATCGGCTGAAGCCTTTCTGGATTGTTCGATCCCTTTCCTGGATCGGCCGAAGCCTCTCTAGAATTTTCCGATTCCCATGTGGCTTTGGTTGATTCTCATTTCCGAGAAACTCCTCTCTTCCACATCTAGGAGCTCTCTCACCCATTATTTACCTTGTTTTCTTCTTACATTGGATCCTCCCTCTTTATAAGGCCATTTTCCTGCACCACAAGCCACTAAACACAAACCAAAACAAAGAAAATCAAATTGCAAAGCGAAAATTAGAGGATATCTACAAGGATAACATGGGATTGTCTTCCAAGTGCGCTTGTTTAAATTCGCTAGCTTGAAATTTTTGAGGTGTTTGTCACTATGTCGGACCCTTCTTAGATGATCTGGCATCCAGGTTTTTCATCCTTGGAAAATTAGAGGTATCACCAACGTAGTCCCAATATACCCAATCACTCTGCATAAGTTCTTCCTCGGCTCTTGGATTGGATATTTGCTGGCTCTACTCACCTTTTCCAGCATATCTTCCTTATTGAGAAAGTCAATCTTAGCCCAACTAGTACTAAGGAAAGGCTTACCCAAAATCAATGGCACCTTGCAGTCGACTTCCATCACAACAACTGTAAAGTTGGTAGGAACAATACACTTTCCTATTTTCAGAGGGTAATCTACAAGCTTCCCAACTAGTACCTTTGATAAGGCATCCCCAAATAAAATTTTTGTTAAGGTCTCTTTCATTTTCTCAGTCCCCAGCCAGCTTCACAATGTCATATGACAGAATGTTAACACTCGCACCCAAGTCACACAATGCATCACCAAAGCTACTACAAAGGTACAAGATACTATAAAGGTACATTGATCGCCTTCCTTAGACATGATTTTAAGCTTTGGAGGTACGAAGTTGAGGTCAGCTTTTGCAGTGATGATTTCCTCAACCTTGTCCTTGTTAGCTAGGACGTCTTTGATGAACCACACTTTCTCAATAATGCCATAAAGACTATCTATCCTTCGTAGAGCGACACTTATCTCACTCATCTGATTCTTGAAATGAGAGAGAAATCTCTTTGGTGCTTTGGTGAGAAATCAGCCCGAAAAACAAAGTAGAGGAGCGTGGGGGTTAGACTCGTCATATGATTTCATGGTGTCAGCTACCTTGGGCTTCCCTTTTTTGCTTTTGGGAACTTGGTTTTCAAGTGCCAAGATCCTATCTAGTTCAACGAACACTTGGATATCCTCTATGGAGCTTTATATCTCACAATTTCATTCTTCTCATTTTGTTTTCTAATGAAATCTCATTTGTACCCGATCGGTCTCACATCTTTCGGTGTGACCTCCATATGTTCAAATACATTTCTTTTGTTAAGCGAATCAAGCTCAACTTGTATCCAATTTGATCCAGTCAAGTCTCTTTTGACATTTCAAACACAGATGTTGGCTTTAAATCATTGTTAATAGATAATGGTTTAAAATTCTACAACAAAGAATTTGACAAGTTATGTGAAACATAAGGGCTTCAAAGACACAAGACTTGTGTGTATACTCCTTAGAAAAATGGTGTATTTTCTTCATCAATATCTTTTGCCAAGATATGAGAAAACATCTTCAACTATTTTATTTCGATTCCATATCTTTCCACTATGCATATAGTTGAAATCTCAAGATTTCTTTATAGTTCATGATGTTTGATGTCATTATCAGACCCTTGATTCATTTCTTCCAAAATTCATTCAGCTATTTTGGGTATACTATAGTTTTCAGCTTATTTCTGTTTTCTAAGATTTTAATTTTTAGAACCCACAAGTGTTGATTCGCTTAACAAAAGAAATGTATTCAGACATATGGAGGTCACACCTAAAGAGGTGAGACCCGTCAGGTACAAATGGGCTTTCGTTAGAAAACGAAATGAGAAAAATATATAATTGTGAGATATAAAGCTCCGTTTGTAGCTCAAAGTTTTTCTTAAAGACCTAGAATTGATTATGTGGAAACATATTCTCCAATTATGGATGCTATTACATTCATATTTCTTATGTGTTTAGCTCCCAATGAAAATCCTGAGATGAGACTCATGGATGTCGTAACAGCATGATATATGAACCCAAAAAGTTAAAACGGTTTAACATGGACAAGGCATCTCCTCTCTGTAATCCATTAATCGTTAGGTCTCTAAACATTGAGAGTGATCCTTTTTGACTTGCTGATGATACTTAAGAGATACTTGGTCCTGAAATATTGTATTTAAGTCCGATTGGAGCACTTATGTGTTGTGCAAATTGCACAAGACCTGATATATTATTTGTAATTAACCTTTTGGGCAGGTTCAGTTCGTCTCTTACGTGAAGACATTGGAATGGAATCAAGTATATTTTCCATTATCTTCAAGGGACTACTGATCTTGGGTTATTTTATTCAAAAAAATCAAATGGCCAAATGATTTTTTTTGCATATGTAGGATATTAATCAGATCCACATAAACCTCGACCATAAAAAGTATATGTGTTTACTATTGGAGGGACTACTATATCATGAAGTTCTTAAAAGCAGACACTTGTAGCCACGTCCTCGAATCATGCTCAGATTATTTTGACTCCATAAAGCGAGTAAAGAATGTGTGTGGATGGGATTAATAAGTCAACACATTCGATCCAGCAGTGAATTCAATTCAACATGGAGCTAACCATACTGTATGAAGACAATGTTGCATGTGTTGCTGAAACGAAAGAAGGATATACTCATTCGAAGTACTTCTCTTACACCCAAGAGCTCGAGAAGAATAAAGACATTGATGTGAGATATGTCTAGACGACTGATAATGCTGCAAATTTTCTAACAAAGTCATTATACACAACTCCATTAGGAAACATATCTATAACATTGGAACGCGAGATCTATGCGATGTGTAAAGAGGTGATCCTCAATGTTCTAGGGGGAGAAATTGTTGCCCTCTTTTTCCCTTTCTATGGTATTTCTCATTGTGTTTTCCTAGAAAATTTTTTAACAAGGTAACAAAAAACAATAAAGACATGACACAAGAAGCAATAGTGATGATGGTGTCCAAAGTGTTATAAAAGCCATTTAGTCATTTGACATTTGTTAAAGACAAACAAAATGTATGGATTAGTGATACATATATGTGTCAACATTCTTGTGACCCTATTTCACTATTATATATAGAAATGTTATGTAATAGTTACAATTCATACTTTCAATACATTTGAAAGCGTTAATATGAAAATTATTCTTTTGACACTTTTCTAAATTTATCTCTCTAGAATTCTGAGAGTTTCATTGGCCTAATCATGTTTTTATTCCGATTAAAGCTATTATATCGGTTTTATAAGAAATGCATATGTTTTTTGTTGTTTAAACTGTACAATTTTCAACTTTTGTGACAAAAAAAAAAAAAAAAAA
>OVAX01000349.1:0-11410 GCA_900406405.1 Lepidium africanum | reverse complement strand
TGAAAAAAAAAAAAAAAAAAAAAAGGTATTTGACCTGACGACGTCAGGTATAAGATACCGCTAAAAAGAACTGCGTCACCGTCAAAACGACGCGTCGAAATATAGTTAACGGAGTTAATAAACTCTTCTTGCAAACTATTTGTCTCCTTATATATTTATAAACCCTCACATCGATTCTCTGATCTCTCAGTGTAGATCATTCACTCACTCTCTCTCATATGAGAGAAAAATTTTCAAAAATGGTGGCCACTAGATCATTGTTCACAATCTCAGCAATTATAATCATAATTCTATTACTCTTTTTCCATGTAAATGCGTAAGTTCAAGAGATTCACAAAGTTCAATGTGATCTCAGATTTTTCTCTTTCTATCCTTCCGACAAGAGATCCTCAAATTGCTGTTTTATGTCTCTGTATATTATTACAATGCAGAGTTCAAGAAACAAAGGATTTGAAACATGAAAGCTCAAAAAATACATCAATGGCGCATGAGTGAGTTCTCACTTTAGCTTTTTCTGTGTGAAATTCATTTAATCTCAGTCATTATGCAATAATGCTATGTCGTTTTGCATGTTCTATTTTCTCAGTTCATCAGACAATGAATGGCATGAACATGCTGTAAAAGATCCAGAAGTCATTGCAACAATAGTCGATATGTGAGTCACCTTCACTATCTTTTACACTTAAAAAACTTTAAAAATCTACTTTATGAGATATTTTTCGTATTTGTAAAGTATCCAGATAGTCAAACGAAACAATGCTTTAACTGTAATATATGTAGTAGACCAAGAAAAGTAATTTCAAAATCCTTAATTTCTTTGACTATGAAAAAATAATTTCAACATCCTTAACGAAAAAGTTAGCTTTTTCTAATGATGTTGTCTATAAACTAAAAAAATATCAATATACGACTCCTAAATAATTTTTATTTTTCTAATTCCCGTGCCTTGAGGGAAAAAGTAAATAAACATGTGAAACACTTCTGACAGAATTTTTATCAAAAAAAAACTTCTGACACAAAAAAACAGTAGTTTTATCGAATAAAAACACAAACCGTGATTCTTATTTATAATCCACTATTTCTTCTTAAGATCCACCGACGCTTTTATATTCATGCATACATATATCCTCCCGAATCGTGTAGATTAAATATAGTTTTTGATATTTAAATAATTTATCATGCATGTCATATTTGGTTATGCTTTTTTGGCAATCGTTCACAATTGCGACTACTAAATCAAACATAACCCAGAACGTTTTTTTATCAATTACTCACAGCGAGACCACATGAGTTGGTGAATTCGTCAGCGAATCAGTCATGGTTGCTGATTTAGCGGCCAACAAATACATAGTCATTGTAAACAAAAGTAATAATTTTAAATAGGCTAAAACAATGTAAAGTTGCTAATAATACTAGTAATAATAAGAAAAATATGTTAACTAAATTAAAAATAAAATCAATTAATATAAACAAAAATTTATGATTTATGAAAATTTGGTTAAACTTTTATAATAGTTTTGTATAAATACTCATCCCTAAATTTTTATAGCTTTATTAATTAATAAATAGAGAAATTATATAGGTTTTAAATGTATATATAATCTTAGAATTTAAAAAGTAAAATAGAATATATTTTTGATCATTAATATAAACAATTGAATACATGATTTGATTTCTAAAGTATTTTGAATTAATTTTAAGAATGTTATTTTCCAAGGTTATTATTATATTTGTAAATCTTAATTTAAATATTAACATGTAGATAAAATAAAATCTATTTTCTACAATAATCAACAAAACAAGTAGAGATTAAATATTGTGACTGGTAAAAGAACATCATAATGACTAATCGTGAGGATTCCAAAAAAGCAATAAAACTGATCGTTGGTCGCTACTTTATGTCACTATCTTTATCGACTGGGAAACGAACATGACTTTGATCATTTAGATATTATATGAATATCAACTTCCCAAACAAATACTACAAAAATTTCAATATTTTTTCGTTGTAAAATGTTTACCAATATTATCATTTAAACTATTGTTTTTCATTAACTTAAACATAAATAAATTGAATATCTAAAACATTCCATAATATCTAGTAATATTCTTTTTACAAATTTTAGGGCACCAAAGTTCGAACTTTCTCTTTAAAATAGAATATGGTGATATAAAAATCTATAATAGTAGTTAGACAAAAAAAATGCTCCACAATAATTTTAACCAGTTATCACTACAATTTAAAGCGGCTTTATTGGAGTAGGATTTTAATAGATTTAGAAATCCTTATAAATCATGTGTTATTCAATTAATGATTTTAAAATCTATATTTATAAATCATATGTTATTCAAACATTAATTTTGATATCCATATTTAAATTATGTGTTATTCAAGCATTTAAATCTACTTTATTGCCAAGAAGCATGTGGCTCAGTTGGCTTACCCCTGATCTAGCTTGACACTAGGTGGGGGTTCAAATCCTGCAGCTCCAGTGGGAGCAATTTGACTATAGATCAGACATTTGTCGATCCCATTAGTAGAAAAAATGAGTAAAATTGATTAAAAAAATCTACTTTATTTAATTTTCAAATCTACTTTATTTGATTTTAAAATCTTATAGATTTAGAAATCCATAAGGATTTCTAAATTCATTAAAATCCACTTTTTAATAAATACATATAAGTTTGAATAAATGCTAGATAAGAATCGATCAATAATTTAAACTTTTTATACTTCAAATATTATAGATTAAGGCTTGTCGATCTAAACGTTTATTGACAAAAAAATATAAAAAAATAAAAAACTCCAAATTTTTTCACATAGAGGACACAAAATCAATTTTCGCTTAACAAGTGTAGTTAAGTAAATATTTAACCACGCAAATCCAATATTTCGGAATGAGTCTATGTTTGAAATAAATACATTCTTCGCTCCATAAAATTTGTTACAAACATGCCATCCGTCTTTTGTTACGTATAGTTAACTTTTCTATTATCTTATAAATACCCATGACAAAATGTCTTGTGTTAAGAAGAAGAAAAACAAAACTTTGGTAATTTAAGTTAAGAATTAATTTTCAAAAAAAAAAAAAGAAAAACTGAAACCACTCAGATACTACAAATCTGAATCTGGTACTAGTACCCATAGGTTCTGCATTTAATAACGGAATTATAGAGAAGAATTAATGACCCCAACGTTTCCATATCGATTGTACGTATCTCATGAACATAATATATAATTTGTTATTCACGGAAACATTAAATTACTCACGTTGGGCCACCTCACCTCGTCAAATTAATTCAAGAGTAAATTGGCTCAATACCCTAATTAAAAACTTAAACCTATAAACTACCTCATCTATTTTTTAAATTAACCAAATGCCTATGACCCCCACCTTGTTTAAAGACTCTAAAACCCTTGGCTCAACTAATAATGGCACATATTTAAAAAAGTAGGAGACAAGAGCATTTATAGAACATTAAATGGAGGGGCACATATTAAATGCCGTTGTCTCCAATTTTGTAGCGGGTAACGCGTAAGTTATATGTTAACAAATATGTTAACAGGTAATATCTTTGTTTAAAAATGCGGCTAAGGTGGCCGGATAATCACCGGTTAGATAGTAGGCGGTGGAGAACCATGGCGATTTTCACTATTCGACCAATTTCATGATTTTTGGTGATTTTTAAGATTGAAAACCAAACTTTTTCATAGATCTATCATTATAGAATGAAGCTTCATGAAAAAAATAAGCGAAAACAACAAAATTTGGAGGTAAAAATCAGAGGCGGCGTAAAATTAGGTTTAGAAATCGTGTGGTTTAGAGGAAAAAGACAAGGGTATATTTGTCTTTTTACATTTCATTAAAAAAAAATTAGGAAAGAAGCTGAAAATTGTACTTTGCAAAGATCGAACCTAGCACATGCTAAGTTACCAAGCAATACACAACCCAATTACCACTTAATACATTCTATCATTTGCCACATATTTAATATATATACATGTATATCGATAAATACATGAAAAATTAATCCCCGTTTATTTCCGCTTTGTTGATAACTCGCTATTTGGTACTTGAGCGAACGCATAGCGCGTAGCAAAATTTTGAGCAGAGGGTAATGCCTAAGTTACCTGTTAATGAATATGTTACAAGGTAATAGGCGGGGTAGATGGTATATACGGTAGCTACGAATTACCGGGTAACACATAAGTTACCTGATAACGAATATGTTACCAGGTAATACGTAAGTTACCTATCAACGAATATGTTACCTGTAGGCTACGAATCAGATGGTACCAAGTAACGAATATGTTACCAGGTAACACAACTTTATACGGTAAAGGACGAGTTAGATGATACATACGGTAGCTACGAATTACATGGTACCCGTTAATGAATAAGTTATCGGATAACACAACTTGTACATGGTAATGAAAGAGCTAGATGGTACACATACATGTACATGGTATGGTATAAATTTGATGATACTCGTTAACAAATGTGTTACCGAATATAATGTATTGTCTCCCTGCTTGTTACCCGCTAAGGCATAATGTATCGACTAACAAATTTAGTAGCCACTTACAATAAATATAGTACCCAGTAATATATTTCGTATATTGAAAACATATATAGTATCGACTAACATACAATATACATGATAATTTATTTATTACCTGGTAACTTACATATTAGCAGGTAAACTATATAGTATACACATGGTTTAGGACTCATTTAGTATCTGTTAACAAATAGGTTACCAGATAACATAACCTGTAAACGGTAATATGTTACCGGGTAAAAACTATTGTATTAAGCAAAATATTTATTATCCACTAATAGAAAATGTAATATCCGACAATACATTTTTTTCATTGATAACAAAGTTTGTAGCCACTAACTTAAATAGTACATGCTAAGATATTTATTACCCGATAATTTAGTTCATCGGTTATTACCCGGCCATCCATGAGAAGAATATTTATTAATCGGGCATCCATGAGAAGAATAAGTGGAAAAAGATTGTTCATCGGTTAACGGATTCATGATTTTAGCAATGAGCTGAGCAATTCCATGAGACTGAAATCTAGAACCAGTAGGCGAGACCAAATACGATGCACCAGGAACAAACGGATGCCAAATAGGTGCAGATCAGCGAACAAAACACTGATGAACGACGCCTTTAGCTTCTATATTGAGGGATCCGAAGGTGATTGCAAAACGGAGGTGATATCGATCTCGTGCAAATCATCACGACAAATTGAGGATTGAGATTAGAGGGAAACAATGTGTCAAGATGAAGGGAGGAGAGAGAAAATAGTTGTGAATCAAAATTTAGATAGAGAAAGAGAGCGAGCTATCATCATCTAGAAAAGAAAGAGATGAGAGAATCCAAACACAAAAAAAAAGATGAAGAAAAGTGAAGCATGAGAGAGATAGGGACATAATAGAAGACACATCAATTTAGAGTTGGTGGGTCAGAAAGGAGTATAGCTAAGTTAAGAGAAAGAGACAGATAAAATAGAGGCATTTGGGGCCAAAAATAGGCCAAATAAATGTAGATTAAATAGGCAGGACATTTACTCAATTTGACTTGTGAAAGAGAGCATTGGCCCAAATAACGGGTTTGTTTTGTATTTTTGATTTTCTTGTCTCCTCGATCTTCCCTTTTTGTTGATAAACTTGTCTTCTCGATAGTGGCGGACCCAGAAATAATTTTTATCAGGTCAAATAATAAAATAAATTTTTAAGAAAGAATGAAAAGGAATTTGATTGTTTTGTGTAAAGAAAAATATAGAGAACAAGGGCATTGAAGCTATAGTAGTATACTAAAATTCAGGTTAATTACACTTATGTATTATTACGTAAATAAGGTAGATTGAATAAGACAATAAGATTCCGAAAAAATAAGGTTGCTAACTTGCATAATTTGAATAATTGGCCGTTTACGGATCGTAATTTATTTAGTAGAATAAAGTTACTAGATATTAACTAATTGAGCATATGGACGGAAAAAAAAAAAACTAATTGAGCATATGGAATTTAAATAATTGGGTGTCAATAAAAGAGTGGAATTTAATTTACTGGGTGTCAATAAAAGAAAAAAAGCTTAATTCACTTATGACAAACGCATCAACTCTATATAAAGTAAGAAATTCTGTATTTTACAGGGTGTCAGGTGAAACCCTTCTTCATTGAATGGGTCCACCACTGCTCCTCGATTTTGACTTTGTTAACACTAGAGGATCTTTGTGAAGTTCCAAAACTTTGTGGGTAAATCTGATATGTTTATAAATATTGTCCTCCTTTTGTAATTTCTTTTTATTGAAACATGCAGGAGCATACGTAACAGTACGTATCGTAGAAAGCTAGGGTTCCTTTCTTGCTCAACTGGAAACCCAATAGATGATTGTTGGCGATGCGATAAAAAATGGCATCTCCAAAGAAAACGATTAGCCGAATGTGCGATTGGTTTTGGACGTAACGCCATCGGAGGCCGAGACGGACGTTATTACATTGTGACCGATCCATCTGATCATGATCCGGTTAACCCAAAACCCGGTACACTTCGGTACGCTGTGATTCAAGATCGTCCATTATGGATCACTTTCAAACGTGATATGGTCATTACTTTAAGCCAAGAACTAATAATGAATAGCTTCAAAACGATTGATGGTCGTGGCGTGAACGTCCATATAGCTGGTGGTGCATGTATCACGATTCAGTACGTTACGAATATTATCATTCATGGAATTAATATTCACGATTGTAAGCGAACTGGTAACGCTATGGTTCGAAGCTCGGAGAGTCATTATGGTTGGAGAACAATAGCAGATGGTGATGGGATCTCGATTTTTGGATCTAGTCATATTTGGATTGATCATAATTCTCTCTCTAATTGTGCTGATGGATTGATCGACGCAATTATGGGATCTACTGCTATTACTATCTCTAATAATTATTTCACTCACCACAACGAGGTTCGATTATCTTTTCTTTGATTCTAGTGAATTTTATATAAGTTCACCAAATATTCATTTGGTTGCGCTAAAATGAAGTCATAGGTACACTAAATATCAAAAGAAATGATCTATTTTTTATGTAATTGGTGGTATCATATAATAATGCAGGCTATTTTGTTGGGGCATACCGATTCATACACCAGAGACAAAATGATGCAAGTGACCATTGCCTACAACCATTTTGGAGAAGGTCTTATTCAGAGAATGCCAAGGTGATTTCATCTATCTTTCCTATAGTTTATAATTCTATTTCATATCTTCCTTAGAGAACAAGTCAGATTCCAAATCTCTAAAGAATTTGTAATGCTTTGGTGTTATTTTAGGTGTAGGCATGGATACTTTCATGTGGTAAACAACGATTATACTCATTGGTCAATGTATGCAATTGGTGGAAGTGCTAACCCAACTATCAATAGTCAAGGAAATCGGTTTCTAGCCCCGGCAGACCGTTATGCTAAGGAGGTATGTCTCATTCTGTTTTTCATGTCAACAATTGGATCGACAAATCATGCTCATTAATTTAGATCCCCGCAGTAGGCAATACTTATGCGAATATTGGAATCTTCCTTTTTCCAAATCTAGATTAAAACATGTATATTAAAATTACTTATATTTCAAAGAAGCATGTCTAATGCTTTAGTTTAGTATATTCAGAATATTAATAGTTACAAATATCAAATCTATATGATTTTTTTGCATAAAATGGTCAAGTAGTTTAATATCCAAATCTATGATTTTTTTCATAGCATGGTAGGCTTTTTAGATTTTGGTTTGATCCAAGTGTTAGTAAAAACAACATGCAAAACATTGTATAAACAAAACGCAAAAACCTCTAAAATACTGTATATAGTGAAACAGAATGAGTATATAGTAGCCTAAACATAATGACTGATCTGAATATACATATTTTTGGCAGGTAACGAAACGAGTATATGCAGGGAAAACAGAATGGAATAATTGGAACTGGAGATCTCAAGGAGACTTAATGCTCAATGGTGCTTACTTCACTTCATCTGGAGCTGAATCTTCTTCACATTACGCCAGAGCCTCTAGTTTGTCTGCTAAATCATCTTCCCTTGTAGGTATGCTTACCTCTAGCTCAGGTGCTCTAAAATGTAAGATTGGTACGCTTTGTTAATTATCTGTATTTGTATTACCATTGCCAAAATCAAATTCACATGTAGAAAACATATTACAAAGTGAGAGAAAGAAGAAAAAAATCTCTTTTTTCTTCGTTTCCATGTTTTGACTCCAACTTATAGTATAGTGGCATTGATAATGGTTTTGTTATGAAACATATAAGTGAATGTTACAAACATATAAACTAACAGAGCTCTACGTTACAAAGATTGTGTCTCAAATTGGAGTTTGGGCTGTCCAAAGTTGATCTATTATTCCTCGGTCTGTTCATTTCGAAATGTGTCACAAGTCACAATTTCTTTCATAATTGGTCTAACCCAAGGCATAGGAGCATATCCAATTGCCAGCTTCCATGTTTGGACCAAACCTTCTTCTATGGGTTTCCTTTGTCCTTGCAAAATTGGGACACAAACTTTTTCCACCTCTTTGTTACTTCTAGTAAAGACGTCTATACATTATTTTAACAAAAGCAATGTCTCCCTTTATCTTGAAATGGGAACTCAAGAGTTTTCAAACCGAATCGAACCAACAAATTCGCATCCGGATTATCCAGATATGGATGGCTATCTTGTTTGGATAGTCATATAGAACCACTTTATTTGACACACAAATCAGATTTGTTAACATTACTTCAACATCTCAAAGTACAAGTACCACACAGAATAAGAATCAAAAACTTATGCTATGATCGGGTAAAAATGAATTAGATAGCATTTGACCACGTACCACTATAAAGGGTTTAGTGCAAACTTAAATATATATTGTTAAGTACATTCTTCGTAGCTTTGTCATGAAGCCCCTCTAAAACCATAATAAAGTTGTTACTTTGATAAAGAAAATAAAAACCAAAAAAAAGTTTGCGAACTATAAGATCAAAAACTTAAACACTCCAGCACACCAAAAATAATATAATTCACAATGAAATACATTCTGAACTTTAAGACTTGGATTACTAATGGTATAATCGCCTAATAACATAATGTAGTGTGATTCTTGTAAAATTTCGCAAATCAACATAATATGCATGATGGCAAAATATAATGCAATTCTGAGATTTTTTTTGCCTAAAAATTTACAAAAAAAAAATGTCATTAGACATATAAACATGTTTTTGTTGCTTTTTTCGGCGAGTCAATTGTGGAGATGTCCAAAACTCATACACCCAAATCTCGTATATCCCTCACTAATTTTCATACCTATTCTCATTTAATGAAATGTGTTAGGACGAAAATGCATTTTTCTTTTATTCTCCAACTTGATTAATGATTAATATTAAAACAAAAAAGGGAAAAAAATTGAAAAAATATTGAAAGTCCGTACAATTGGTTAAATAGGAGAAAGTCGGCGCTCCGATCACCGGCGATTCCGACGAGATCCGTTGCCGACGCCATCATCGTTAGTGGAGTTCTGCATCATCATTAGTTCGTCTACCACGTGCTTCAAAACCCAGGTTGGTTGAATTCTAATTTATTTTTAGATTTTGAAAATGAAGAATTAATTCAGGTCACGAATTCGATTGATCTAGGGATTTTTTACCATGGTTTTTTTGGGTCTATTAGGGGCGTAAATTGGTAACAAATAGATTTCAATGATTGGATCGTAGGGTATTTTATATTAGAACCCGATAGGATCCAATTTGTGGTGAGTTCATGCGATGGGGAGTATAATTGAGACTCAATATAACTTGTGCAAAAATAATATTACTAATCAATGTCGTATAACTAGTATAAGTAGTATTACTGGTTGTGTTTTTTGTATTTTTTTGGCAGGATACAATGATCAACAACAACATGCATTTAAACTTTGAGGGTCATATGTATAGTTTGCAGTTGAAGACATCAATGATAGAGACAACTTTATCGATGATGGAAGGTAGTGTATGAAAGATGCGTTGTTAGACGGAACTAATGTTAAATTGCGATTGAGTTACTATCCATTGGTGGGGGGATGTGTGAGGAGGAACGGTTTACTATTTCTGATGATGAAAATCTGTGGATTTGTCTTACGTCCTTTGATTACAGTCGTAGATTAAAATTGTATGTGGAGGCAATTTTTATGTTAGAAATCCACGAGCAACTGTCGATATGCGGTGGATAAAGCCGAATATGTCTGTTTAGTAACATAAGAGCACCATTAACGGTACTTTCTAAACCATTTCTTAGAATTAAATATTATTAAAAAAAATAAAAATATTTAAGAAATTGAAGGGTTGATTTCTTAATTAAGAAATCGTGAA
This sequence comes from Lepidium africanum, assembly GCA_900406405.1. Classification (NCBI taxonomy): domain Eukaryota; kingdom Viridiplantae; phylum Streptophyta; class Magnoliopsida; order Brassicales; family Brassicaceae; genus Lepidium; species Lepidium africanum. Next base: position 1,010 of record OVAX01000349.1, on the reverse strand, counting down.
TCGATTTCTTAATCGATTCAAACTCTCGAACAAACCTTCTGATTCTTCGAATCTCTCTAGGGTTCGCTCACTCTCTTCCCCAATTCATCAATCACCATCATGGAGAAGAAGATGATAACGATTCGGATTCGTTCAAAAAAGCTGCTAAACCCAAGGTAGATCATTCGGATTCTGACTCTGGTCATCTCGTATTTGATTCGGATTCTTCCGATGATATTGATTCGTTACACTCATCTCCTCTTCATCATCATTTAGATGATCCGAGTCCGGAATTAACGGGTTCATATTTGCATATGAATTATATGAAGAAGAGTTCTATGCCTTCTTCTGTGGTTTACGGACCTGGATTATTGAAACCGCCTCCACAGCCACCATCGCCGCCAAGGGAAAAGGTTTGGGATTTTTTAAACCCTTTTGATAGTTATTATACTCCGTATGGAGTTGGAGTTGTATATCGAGGGGAGTTGGTAAATGGGACTCAAGTCGCTGTGAAAAAGATCCTGAACCACTTGTGAGTTATGGTCTCAGAGAATGATTCTCTGTGTCTCTCTCTCAATTGATTTGGTTTCTTCTGTTGACTATTCTTGACTTCTAATTTTGTAGGGGACAAGCTGAGAAAGAGTTTAGAGTCGAGGTTGATGCTATAGGTCATGTGCGTCAGAAGAACTTGGTACGTCTTCTAGGATACTGCATTGAAGGCACACACAGGTATTAAAACAAAATTGAATCATATGTCTTATACAGAGACAAAAAAGAAAGTAACTTTTGTGAGTTTATTATTGCCACTAGGATATTGGTTTATGAGTATATGAACAATGGAAACCTTGAAGAATGGCTTCATGGAGCAATGAGCCATCATGGATATCTAACTTGGGAGGCTAGAATGAAAGTTCTCATTTGCACATCCAAAGCGTAATATAGCACAACTTTCCTTGTTTCTTTTTAGCTGTTTCATATTTGTTCAGCTGAAAGTAATCTTTCTTTTTTTCTTGTGTAGTCTTGCGTATCTA
>OVAX01000348.1:10807-88704 GCA_900406405.1 Lepidium africanum | reverse complement strand
GGAGGAGACTATATAAGTCATTTAGGTATTAATTGAGACTAGTTGAGTAATTCTTTCTAAAAATAATGTTGCATGAATCATCCGACCAGGAAGTGAAGTTGAAAAGAAACATAAAAATATGCAATTTGTATTCTATGGTAATGGGCTGCCACATAAAATACTTATACTATATGCATATTAATATCACTTTGTAGAGAAAAATTATTTGGAATCTTTCGATCCGGTTTTCATACTTTATAAGAGTATAATTTTAGCATTATAAAATAGATCTGACTCTGTTACTCTAATGGTTAACAAAAAGAGCAAAAATTGTTTTTTTTCTTTCGTAAAACCTAATTACAAAAAAGATAAAAAATCAAAAAATAGATAGATAAAATGTGATTTATAATATAAAAAAATTGAATTTTATTACGCTAGATTTTACTTGTATCTAGAATTTGAATTTTATTGGAAACATTATAAAAGTAGACATTAAACACTTGAACAAAATTGGTACATGAGTATGTAAAAAGAAATTCACACATTTTAGATTTATATTTAAGAGAATGATCATTTGATTTCAAAAGTTAAAAAAAAAAAATGTCAAGAATCAGTTCATACATCAAGAGTTGTGTACGTTGGTTATTAGTTAAGATCACATGTAAATAGTCACAACTATTACTCATGTCTCAATCATGTCTGTTTGTTGTTTATATAGAACAATTTTGTACTCATGTAAATTAACAGGTTTAAGATAAATAAAAGTTTTATTTGTTCTTCTATGATTGAGTCTCTTCCTTCTCTTCTTCTATAAACAAATCTATATACCAACAGATTCAGATTATTAAGTATGGATTTATGATAAATTGGAGCTTAAGAAGTGTTCTTGTTCTTCCTTTCAACTTGAATCGATATGTTAACTATGTTTAATTTCCCCTAATATGAAATTTTAGTCCTATAATATTTTACAGGTTTTGGATACCCGTTGGACTTAAACCTATTTTAAAATCCCTACCCACTGCCATGTATGACCGACCTGATGTTTCGCGGCTCCTAGACACTTTATAACCATTCCTATATATATAACTGTTAACCGCTTGCATTTCGTGTTTCCGTAATATATCACAACAAAATGGAATAAAATCTTGTTCCATTAGTGATATTAGTAATCATCCATGGGACTTTTCAAAATGAGAAAGCAAAAAAATATGTGACATGCATGCATTCTGTGGGGAGATATAAACGATCAATGATTGATAGGGTCAACTATCTATTATTAATAGGGCAATGTCTAAATAATATGTACCCGATAGATCTTGCTGACTAATCCCCGATTTGATTACACAACTAATCTCCGATCCCATAGTGATCGAAGCTTTGATTTGATCCAACAATATATTCTTATAATTAATCATGATATATGTGCTCACATGCAGATATATGCTCTCGGAATATACGTATGGTATGAGTTGTGATCTGCTAGCTAGCTGTAACAATTTGAATCTATATTTAATATTGTTATAAAAACAATAATGATGGAAATTAGGTGGAAGAGATGAAATCTTATATAAGTAGTATACTAGAGGGAAGTGATACTGTAATTAAATCATAGGATGGAGAATGAGGTTGGAATTGGATGGATGAATGAAGAATCTTTCATTGAAATAGAAATGATAAAACCAACCACAGGATTAAGCATGTTGTGTTCTCCATCTCCGGATGAAGAAATGCAAACGACGATGATATTCTCATCAGCCTCAAGCTGCTTCTCTGCATATAGCAGCGTGACGAAGTTGATGATGAAACTTGGGTGTTTGAGTATAGTTGGAGTTATACGAGAGAAAGTGAACGTAGGAGAAAATTGGGTCCTCAAAATTATTCATAGACGACGAAACAAGAACCACGTACGATGTTACTCCCAAGGAACCAACGAGGAAACATTAACCGATGAATCTCTTAAGGAAGCCATCGCATACTGCAATGCCTCCTCTTCTTCTCTATACCGTCTACAAAGTATTTGATACATGTAAAGATTTTACCTTCTCATGCTGAATATATTTCTGTAACGAATATATACGTAATAATTTGGTGTTGGGTTCAAATCCTGTTAACCATGTGAGATTCGGTTAACCAAGACAAAATTACCACTCTTTTTACACAAGTTCGCCCATTAAGGTCAGTTGAAACCAAACCGGAAACATACAGATAAAGAGAAATTGGACCGAACTTGTTGTTTGTTTCCATAATCACTTTTCCAGGTTTCAACTTCTAACAATCGAAAAAAACTTTAATAATCAAATATTTGATGAAGAGACATATACAATTATAACTTTAAGGAGAATTCAGAATAAAAGCACAAAACAAAAAAGAAAAAATTTCTAAAGAAGCAAAAGAAATTTATAATTTCTTGGTACCAACTAAGAATATAAATGGGCTTGTCTCGTACAAGCTTTCGATCTCTTTCGATCCTTACATAGATTGAACCACAAAAAGCTTCTTTGGGGCCTTCTGTTTTGGGTTTGTGATATGTTTATGGATATAAAATCATCCAACATCAGAAAGTTAAAGAAGAGAATATATTCGGTTACACTAGGTTCATTCATTTAGAATCACTAAGAACACACAAAGCTTTTGCACAAAAATTAAGAAGAGAGACAGAGAGGGATGGGTGTAACAAAGGAGCAAGTCGAAGCTTCATTGACTTCAAAACTCAATCCTGTTCATCTAGTAAGTCAAACTGATCCTTACCTGCAATATATTTCTTTTATGGGTACTGATTCTTTCAAGTAAGAAGAAGTTTTGAGCTTTGTTTGGATCATATACTCAGTTATGTGGTTTGTGTGGATCAGAACATATGATGACTGAAGTAACAGTTTTACTCTGTGATCTTTCTCTGTATACATCTGACTTGGTTTAATTTTATATGTAAAATCAGGAAGTCATTGATACATCCGGAGGGTAAAGTTCATGATCACTAAAACATCTACTTCCATTCATACAATCATTTGACTTTTGGAATTTCATCTCGAATTTACAATTTTAGTCTTGATTCTTTCCTCCAGCTGCGGTGCAAAATTCGCGGTTGAGATTGTCTCAGAACAGTTTGAAGGAAAGAGATTGCTGGAGAGGCACCGCATTGTGAACGCTGCTCTTGAAGAAGAAATGAAAGAAATCCATGCTCTTTCGATAAAGAAAGCTCAATCTCCACAACAATGGAAGCCAACATCACAAGACTCTGAAACAACTCCACACCAATGGAAGCCAACATGGCAAGATTCTGAAACAACTCCACAACAATGGAAGCCAACATGGCAAGACTCTGAAACAACTCCACAACAATGGAAGCCAACATGGCAAGACTCTGAAACAACTCCACAACAATGGAAGCCATCATCACAAGACTCTGAAACAACTCCACAACAATGGAAGCTAACATCACAAGACTCTGAAACAACTCCAACCACAGAAGCTTGAAGACAAAAGAACAACAAGCTACTGAATGTTACCTTGTTCCAATTTAACAGCTAAATAAGCTTGTACTTGTATACGCAGATATGGCGAAATACTTCATGAATACGAATACAATACTGGTTTTTAATTATATATTCCACATCTTGACAGTAAAAAAACACTATTCTCATAAAGAACAAAAACAAAGATCTTATGTTTCTATCTTCATCTTCTTCTTGGACTTTTCCGATCGTTCTGAAGAGCCTGAAACCATACTTGTCGAACTCCGGTGTTTACTTGAGGAGGACTCTGAATGTTTCTTCCTTTTTGATGACTTTGGAGTCTCCATAAAGCCAGAGAACACACTCTTCGGTCTGCTGCTACGTGTGGAGGCTGAATGGAGAACCGATTGTCCACTTTTATGCCGGCTACTTAGGGCTGACTTAGTGTATTTTCCAGAGGAATCTGTAACTGCTCCTACAAGCTTTTGTCTAGGCTTCATTCTCTCAAGCAGCTCCTTTGGCTCCGGGTGACGAACTAATGAAACTCGCCGAGAAATCGTCCCAACTACCATAAATCACACAACATACTAAGAATTATTGAAGAAACGGATAATGCTGTGTGAACTCAATGATAGAACTAGATATAATACAATATCAAAATGAATGAGGCTACTTCTGAAGCAATGTATATATACCAATTTTTGATTCTTCTCCAGAAGGTATAATCACAGTTGCATCAACATCTTGAGTAGCAAAGCTAACAAGGTCAAACTCTTTACCTATCAAGTACAGTAGAAACAAAGGAAATGAGCAAACTTAAAAGATTGAAAGAAAATACTAATGTAGAAGAACACAAACCAGACTGAACAAAACTCATAAACTTACCAGATGAATCCTCAAATCCTCCCAATACCCCATCTTTATCTAGCTTAACCTTGAGACTACTTCCATTAATTTCCGGACACTATGATAAAAACAGCTCCTCTTAGTTGCAAAACATTACACTAAGATCAAATTACTTTAAGTAAACTTAGTAACTATCTTTCAATCAAATCTAATTTTCTCCAGAGGAAAAAAACATACCTGGCTTATAGGCCATTGGATAATCCAAAACTCCTTAGAATTCGCCACATCAGAGTCAAGAAGCGGCTCTAAGGTATTGACAGCGAAATCATCGCCAGGTTTTTTATTCGATTCCATCTCTCCTCAAATCAGCTCTCACAATTTCACAAAACCTGTAAAATCAAAACAAAGAAAAGAGAGCTCAATCATCTCAAAATAGCAATAACAAACTCTTCGAAAGATCAAATAGACACAGAAATTAGTAAGTAAAACAAGAAATTAAGGCAAAATTCGAATCGAGAAAGCGACTGAGGAAGAAAGGTCGCTTCGTCGGCGGCGAAATAGAGAGAGAATAGTTACCGGCGAAATTCGAAGCGACGATGACCTAAAACCCTTCCCGAGTTATTATTTATACATTGGTATTTAGATCTGTTAATTAATTAATTAAACCGGAAATTTTGGTTCTTAAACTAAACCGGAAATTCAATCGAGTATTTGGGCTTGATAGAATTGGGCCATATAGAGGCCTTTTAAGCGATTCAGGACTGAAGAAGAAAGCAATAGTGACTGTAAGAAATGATCCAGAAGCTCTTTCACTGAACTGAAATCTCATAAACCCTAAATCCCCAAAATGGAATAATCGAATTTGAGTAGAAGATCTCAATACTGAAATCTGCTTGATCTCGCAACGAAGCAATGATAAGAAGAAGAATATCTTCGATCATATCAACATCACTTTTCAATTCTTCGATTAAGAATACTGCCGAGCCCAGATTCACTATCTCTTCTCCACTTCTTCAATGCCGTCGTTCTCCGATCGTTACTCAAATTCCTAGCTTCACGAGCAGAGTTTCGTCGTTTCAGGGACTTAGGGCTTACAGTTTACTGAGCTTGAACGATCTGAGAGACAATATACCGAGAAAACTCAAGACGAGGAAAGGAAGAGGTATTGGGTCTGGTAAAGGTAAAACTGCAGGAAGAGGTCACAAGGGGCAAAAAGCAAGAGGAACGATGAAGTTTGGTTTTGAAGGTGGGCAGACTCCTTTACGACGTCGTTTACCTAAACGTGGCTTTAAGAACAAATTTAAGCTCCATTTTCAGGTATACAAGCTCGTGAGTTTCAGTTTAAGGATAGATTTCTGATATTTTAGCTTCCAGTGATTTAAACGTTTTACATATTTATTGATTCATTAGATTAGGTCATGTATGAGTATCTTAAGTAGATGGGTAACTCGTTTTCTAATGTGTGTTTTAGCTGCTTGTGGTTGATATCATGTCTATGAATTTTGATTTTGACACTTAATTGATGCAGCACTTAATGTTGTAAATGAATGTGTGATGCAGCCTGTTGGTCTAGGAAAGATTGCTAAACTCATAAATGCTGGGAAGATAGATTCTCACGAATTGATCACAATGAAAACGCTCAAGGTTTGGTTTCGTATACCTCTCTCTTTGATTCACGGGTTTAAATTGAGTTGATATGTGTCTGCTTCTTTCTAAACCATAAATGTCGGTCTGCAGGATGTGGGAGCTATAGGAAAGCAAATAGAAGATGGAGTAAGACTAATGGGTCGTGGTGCTGATGAGATCAAATGGCCACTTCATTTCGAGGTTTAACCATTTGCATTATGAACTTTGGCTTTATACTTTTATACGCTTTCCCAGTAGTACCAAACCATTGCATCAATCCATGTGATTGTGTTAGTTAATTACAGGATTAAACTGTAATGCCATGTTTATTACAGGTTTCGAGAGTGACGGTTAGAGCCAAAGAGGTGGTGGAAGCAACAGGAGGGTCAGTGAGAAGAGTGTATTACAACAAATTGGGCTTAAGGGCATTGCTTAAACCAGAATGGTTTGAGAAGAAAGGAAGGTTATTGCCAAAAGCAGCGAGACCACCTCCTAAACAACAGGATAAGGTCGATAGCATTGGACGTCTTCCCGCACCGAAGAAACCAATTTCCTTTTTTGCAGCTGAGGAGACCAAAGTTGAGTCTCCAATCGAAACATGATTTTTGGTTGGTTTTTAACGTTTGATGTTTCAGTTAAAGTTGATTGTATTGTTTCCTAGTCAATGTTCTTACTAGAAAATTGGTAATACCGGATTTTTTCTTTGACAAATAAGATATTTCTCGTTTAAAGTTTTCTGTATTTGGTCACGACTTGTTTCGACCATTTTCAGGTCTATTCATGAAGAACTAGAGAAACGATTAATTTGATTTTTAGTTCATTATTTAGCTAAATATCTGTTGAAGTAAATTGTCACCCAATTACATGACATGTCTTTGTTAGAACACGAGTAACAGTGTTTATGATGAGTTGTTAGATAATAATTTTGCGTTTTTGTCCATATAAGATAAAATTTCAAATATTGATAGTTTGGAGGTACTTTTGTAATTTACACACTATACAAATAAAACCAGAAACAGTATTTGGTTATTGGATATTGCCGTACGTATTTATAGAAAAGGGGCTTTAGTTGCCAGAATTTTAACGACCGAGCGTGATAAAAAAAGAACTCATTACTCTTAACAAACATGTAATGATGATCATTTTTACTTTAACTTCGGTATGTAGTGAACATAGACTTTTTCTATGTTCCCGAGCCCTATACAATTAATAAAAACAAGTTTTATTCAAATTTTTTTGATCAATTACACACAATCCATATAATTTTATTTTTAACAACTAACTCTTATTTATAACTTAAACCAAAAAACAATGTATCAAAAAAAAAAAAACTTAAACCAAAATTCAAACTTTATCGGATTATAAAACTACATCAAATCGAGTTATAAGGTAAAAAAATAAGCGTGAATATTTAACCAGGTGACTAAATTTCTTCCATATACTTACATGATTAGAACTTATAAACAACGTGACATTCAAATTTGTTTACTTCAATATCATTCAACTTTTCTGAAAATCTATATATTATTGTTCACTATTGATCATACCTTTTTTCAATCTATATGTGCTTGTTGATGATCATCTCTCCAGCATAAATGCCAAGTTTAAATTCAAAAGTAAATTAGATGCGACCTTGGTCCATCATATTGACAAATCATAATAGACATTTCAAAGACATTATTGGTTATAATTAAATCCAATAATAAGATCCCAAGAAAAAAGTTGATTAATATCTCAAGATCAATCTACATCAGACTTTTATAGTTACGCCATATAAATCAAACCTCTTTGAATTTTACCGATTTGACCTATCCTTTTACAAACACACATAATTAGTCCTTGTCTAAATTCAAAGTCAATTTCGAAGTAATTCTAAACTTTGAATTTCTTATTGTTAGTCTTCTTTATTTTATTTTAATTTGGTCATAACTTCTTTAATTTTTCAATGTTTTTTTTTCTATTCCAGGTGATTCGATCTCAAATAATTTCATTTGTGAATCACAGAAAACCATGTAAATATTTTTTTGCACTTACACTAATGTGATTTATGAGAGATTCAAATAAAGGTATCATACTATCCGTATTTTCGTTCAGATGAATTTATTGTAATAAAATTGGTGTTACCTTTTGGATAACTTTGAGTCTTTGAGTTTGAAAAGTAATTTAAGGTTAACATAACACTTTAGTTTATTTGGAAAATTTATTGGAAGTTTAAATTGTTAATAACTTTTAACTTTAAAGGTTCTTTTGTGGGATTTCCCAATTTAAAACTTTTGATTGTTATCATTTTCTTTTCTTTTTTTTTTTTGTAAATGGTTTTAATCGTTTATCATTTTCTTAGCACTTGAGTTGATTGTAATAACAAGAACACGTGAATGTCATGAAGATGATCGGTTCTTACACTTTGATACGTGCAATATTACAAATTTAACCGATCCAAGAAACAAAAAATACAACTTCCAATTACAAATTCATAATAAATTATACATGTTTTGCCTTGTCCACATAAATCAAACCAAAAAAACCTCCATTTTCTTGGCATCATAAATTTCCAAAAAAAAAAAAAAAAGCCATCTACACCAGCTTGAAATTCATAAGCATGGTATAAAATAAAACCAAAAAAGAAACATAAAACTAATTAAAAGAAAAAAGAAAAAAGCCATGAACCTTTTTCATGGAGAAGATCGTTGCCAACTAAGTAAACCAATATCATTGTGTTTTCTAGAAGGACTAGAAGCTGGAACAGGGAAGTGACGTGGTAAGAACCCTAAGAACTGTTTAGATGAAGATGAAACAATGTCTTTCTTCTGATGAGGTTTTGAGTCGAAGACATTTGTTCTTGCTCCATTACAGAAACCTAGAAGAAGAAGAAGATGAAGAATAAGTAACATCTTACTTGATCTTTGGTTTGTAGAAGACATTGTTGAAGAGAGACTTCTTGTGAAAAAGAGTTTTAAGTGAAATTTTTGAGGAGTTTAGATTTTGTTTGTTGGTGATGGAGAAAAAAGTAGATTGTTGAATGGATTTGTTGACAGCAAGAAATATGGGCAGATGAAGAGAGAGTGAGAAAATCTGACTTGTGTTTTTGTGTGTATTAATTACTTCTTTTTATGATAATTATTTATTATTTTTTTATAAAGTTCTTTAAAAAAAAAAGAAAGAAAAATCACGAACTGTGCAAGTAGTTGTAGACTTGTTGACAACTGGTTTTGGTCTACAAGCCGAAGATTTGTTCGTACCTAGATTTTTATAGACTATAATTGTAGATATTTTTAGGTTTCTTAAATTAAATTATTTTGTTGCAGTAAGAAAACATTTATAGTCCTTGAATTATTAACGTTTGTTTATCGACGGAATAGTTCTAATAATTTTACTTTGTGTGGTTTTAGAAGAAAGAAAAAATAAACCAAAAATTTCTTTATTTGAAGGAGATTGGAAAGTTTTTAATTAATGATGAGAAAGTAGAAACTTTTTGTATCCTCCATATTAGTCTTTCACTTTAAAGTTATTTAAATAATGAAAACATTACATTAATGAATGTCTCACTTATGCCATATTTTTATCAGATTTTTGAATTTAAGATATGACTACGAATGAAACTTTGTCAATTCACAATAAACAAAATCAAAACATTAAATTAGCTTTTCATTATATTCATCAAAAAAACATTAACCATAGCTTAGCCTCGAGACAATGTAATAAACAAGTGGAATGGAGAAAAAACAATTATATAAACAAAAAAAACATACTATCTTTTGACGAAAAAAAACTATCTAATAGAATGGTGAAAAGACGTTTGTACGGATCAATAATGTTGTTTTTTTTTTCTTTTGGATCAATAGTTTGCATATGAAATATTCTCTTTTGCCATGCATTATTAATTTATTTTTGTAATATCTTTAAAGTTATGCGCCGAAGTGTTCTCAGTCTCGTTGTTAAGATGATCTAGCTAATGATTTGGCATCATGGTTCGATTTCTACTCGTTGCATTATGATAACTTAAAAAATAATTTAAGGGTAGATTTTAAGCTATGAATCGGGACTAATCGATCCAATATTAATAACAAAAAAAAAACTATAATACTGCTTTAGGTGATTTATCGTAACTCTTGTTATACGAGAATGTTTATAAAATTTTAAATTTTAACATTTAGTTGAATGAGCATTTCGAAATCACATATTTTCTGTAAATATTGATTTTAAAATATCGTTTTACACATATTTCAGCTAGATTAATTTATTCCAACAAATACCTTGGATGTAACATATAAATATTATGTTATCAATGAATAAGAAAGAACAAAGAATATGGAAAAAGAGAAAATAATTATATAAAGTGATATGTCAAGACTCACAACTTTAACTTTTTAATATTTTTTATAATTTTCTTTGGTTATGAAAGAATATGATAGGCCCCAATCTATACATAGTGACCGATTATAATTATGTCACAACATTGCAACTATTCAATCTGTAACATCTTCCTCAATCCAAGCTGCTTAAGTTGCATATATATTACTACATTTTGTATAGACACCTTATGCATACAGTGCATATATCAATCACACTTCTTGTCATTTCGATCTGTTATGTTTTTTTCAGTTTTTTTTTTTGGCCATACAATTAGGATTCTTCATCCAATGAGCATTAGCCCCAAACATTGTGTTTGTTTTTTTCAATCTAGAAATCTCAATTCATAACATAAACTTCTCAAATCTCAAATTATATTATGCTAGATTGAATATTTTTCTAAAATTGAATTTTAATGGAAAAGCTAAATAAATATTTAACCACTATATTTCCTCAAACAAGACACTTTTTCTTTTTTACTGAAACTGAATTGTATTAGGATCAGAATTACAGTGTTATGAGACATACAATTGACCACAAAAAGAACAAAAGATGCAATCAATCTTACAAACGTAAAGAGGATAATTTTTGAAGTTATCCTATTGATAAAATCTAACTCATAAATCAAAACCTAAATATCACCTGAAGAGTTTCCGATCGACATTTCGATAACAAGATTCCTATCAAAAACGATGACTTGAATCACAAAACCACAAACAAAACACTTATACATTTTGGTTATTATTATAATATTTTGAAGTAAAAATTAACTATCCGGTCTTTTAACGAGTTATGCCATCTACTAGTTGTTCTTCATTGTTTATCAGTTATTTTTCGACTTCTGTCGTTTCTAAAAAGATTATGAGAATTAATTGTTTTTTAACATGAGGTGCAGCAATTTTTTCAATAGAAAACTTATCATCTGCTTTGAGTGTATTTGCTTCATGGTGACTTAGATCTTCCAAGTTTAGGATAATAATAATAATAATTGTCGAGTTTTGTTCTTTTTGGTTATTTCATATGAATATCTAGTTTGTGTTTTCTTATAGCTTCTTTTTTTGGATTTTGTCTTTATACTTCTGTTTTTTTCTTCTAATCTTTATATCTCTGTTATCCGTCCGTTTTTTATTCAAACCTAGTAATTCCACATTATTTTATTATTTATAATCAAATGAAAGAAAAAAAAACTTAACTAACGCGAAAATAAAATAAACAATTCGAAATGAGTAATTAAGGAATAGAAATGACTATTGTCTTCTCAGTCGTATATGAGAAGATCATAGAAGAACAAATTGTAAATAAAAAAAGAAAGAGTAAGAATAACGTCAGTAAGAACAGTTGAAAGAAAAAGTTGGTGCAAGTGCCATACCTTTCTTTACTATTTTAATCACTGAATACTTCTTAGCTACTCCTATTATAATTCTACCAAATGTACTTCTCTATTATTCTATTTTCATTACAAAAAGTAAATATATTTGAGGGCAACACGAAACTCACTGACAACACTAGCTAATCCCTAGATTGGTTCTACAGGTTTCTATTCAAGTATAGTCATGGACCATTGATTATTATTCTGTAGTATCATTTACATATATAATATACATTTTACTGTTGCTAATTTGTTTGTGAATATGAATGTATTTTAGAACGCAACTAGACGCATCCACAACGTTTTGTTTTACGAATCCAAACGTGAAAACGTATTATGTGTCACATAGAACATGAAGAGATAACGTTCTTAGTGCAAAGAAAGAGTTTCTATAAAAATTACAAAAAAAAAAAAAACTTAAAAATTAGACTAAATCTTTCATTGAAGTGGTGTCCGGTCGAGAATAATCGATAAAAATAAAAATATTATTCGGTCGAAAATTTTCGACCACTAAAATTATTATGTCGAAAATCCATAAGAAATTTTCGACGGTTCGATTCTGTCGAAGTTTCTTCGCTTTTAATGAAATATATCTCTATTATAGCTAACTGTAATTATATCTTTAAAAATAGGGTATGTATTAAATTCTTTCATGGAATTGCATAACAAATCTGTGGAAACGTGGAAGATTTATGAAAATTTTTGCAGAAAATAAAGGATGTCTGTATATTGTAAATCATGCATTTTTACTGAAAACTCAAGACTTTAAAGTTTTTAATAAAAAATCAGTATACTTTATTTATATATGTGTGTTATATAATTAAGACATATACTTGTGACAAAAATGAACGTCACGTACTTGAATATACGCGTATATTGTACGGAACGGTCGGATTAAAGGTGGTTCGAGGCATGACTTAAAAGTCGAGTCACGGTCATAACTCATGAATCGTGACTCGTGAGTCATGAATATTCATTGAGTGTGATCGAGCTAGCTTTCACATGATTTAACATCGCACCAAATATCATCTTTGTGGCTGGCATATAAAAAGCTTTATCCATAATTCCAATTAAATTTGACAAGAAAACTTGTAATTTCCAACGTTTAGAATTGAATCTAATCTACACTACAATGGTTGATATATTTTAGAATTGGGTCAAACTTAGGTTATGACCACATGTCAATAATAAGTATTCATGTAAAAAATAATTGACAATAAATTGATCAATTCTTATTTTTCTTTAATATAATTTTACACACAATTTATTTGTTAACTATATATCTCACTAATATAAAAACCAGTACCATTCAGGTGGAATAGTGTTTACATAAGATAAAGCATAAGCTAAACTTTTGATATTACGAGCCAAAAAAATTGTTTTATAATTCAACTATACATAATTCATATGAAGAGAGAAAAAAACGAATAAAATCTTTACGTAATATATGGTTTTTTTTTTTGTCAATCACGGTAATATATAGTTATTTCTACTTCTGTTATCTGTAAAATAATAATACAAGTCATGACCTATATATAATACAGTTTTGATTTTAGAGTGCAGTGCATATAAACTTGTTATACCTCTAGATACAATTTAACATAATTAATTTCATGTACATATTGTTTACTAAATTAATTAAGGTGGGTATCTAATTTCCGATTGAGTGAGCGAACAAATTAGTTAGACTTTTTGATTATCCGATGAATTAATGTTACACATTATATTTTTTCAACCATTTCAATTAATTTTCGGTGCATTTACATCATTTTACATGTCCATACATGAACATTTAATAACTTCATCGTTAAGAAAAAAAGGAATTACATAAAGTATGAGCTATGGGTAAAATTTGCCATATTTGTGTCGGAGACGTTACAGTGTATTTCGCACAAACAATAAATACGTTTGGTTGAAAATAATTTTGGATTGACTTTGACCAACACAGTGATAGACACACGTGTTCTGATTCGCGACATTTCGGTCATCTCTTAAACTCAAAGACGTTAAATCTAACTCTTCATCAAGGACCACAAGCCATTTTAGACGTCATGTTTGTGTTATCATTAAACTAAAAACGGCACGAAGTTTCTCTCCGGCTTATGAAGTTGCAACTCTCAAGATGTGTTGATTCTAAGTGGACGCTTACTCATGCGTCATAAATTTTAGAATTTGTGTTATAGATTTAATTGTTGACAAAATATAATATAGTTTTCTAAATTTTAAATAATTTTCATGAATTGCTCAGATTTTTTAGTTTGGTAAGTAACATACATTTTCTAGGGTCTGTTCTTTTTACTGTCATTGAAAAAGCAATTAGCAATCAAAAAATTAACTAAATTCAAATCTGATTCAGAAAAAAGTGTATGGACATCAACGATAAAACAAACGATGCGACCAAATCTCTTGTCGCTATAACTTTAAGCGACATCGGTAGACATCGGCTTCAGTGATGAATAAGTAGTAGCAACCATGAGATCAATTTATACTATTTTTTTCTATTTTTTTAAGTGTTAATCTTGGTCGTTGAAAGTGGTCGCACGACTGAAAATAGTTCATACCTAATTCGATTTTCTATTATATATAAATATAAATTTTTAGAGATGAATTAAGTTTTAGGTTGTAGATCAACTATTTTTTTTTCTCAACATTACCAAAAAATGATTAGAATCGGATCTACAAAATTTATACATTGTTCACTAAAACTTGATTCCTAAGTAAAGACTTGATTCACAAAGACTTGATCAACTATCCTTTTCATAAAGGGAATTCTGGTGATAATAACGGTAAATGTAAACATTTAATGACTTGGCCCTTATACTATTGAATTACCTTCACTCATTTAATTAGTATAGACATGTGGAACTCGTAGATATTACATTATTATACTGTAAATTAATAATATTGTGACTATACTAAAATTATAATTTTTTATTAATTTATAAAAATTATTAATTTATTGATATACTAATTAAATTAAAAATTCAATTTTGAACCATAAAATTATATTGTTTTATAGTAGATTTTAGTGTATATTAATTTATAGAGTAATAATTTAAAGAAATTATAATGTAGATATTTGGAGGAAATAAATAAATCAAATGGGCCTTACGTGACTGAATTTTATGCTAAGAAGCCGATATGAAATATCTAATCCTTATTAAGGCCCATCTAAACAGCATGGAAGCCTCATGCCACAGATTCATCTTGTTGGGCCTCGCTTTTTTACTGGCCCATGACGTTTCAAGTGCATATTTCCATATTTTGTCTCCCTTGTTAGGACTTTGAAGCTCTACATATAGCTTATGGTGTAATGTTCTATTTTTATGTCTTGACAATCTTTTTAAGCAAGAAATTTGTTCTTTATTGAACTCATTTAACCCTTTGAAGCACCTTAATATATCATCTTTTTGTCAAAAAGAAAATCATATTTTTCCAAAAGTGAATATATATATATATATATATATATTCAAAAGAAATCGATGACAATATGTAATCGATAAGAGAGTAATTAAATAGTTAGAAATTCAATTTCTTTAGTCTATTAGAACACTCATGGTTCCTTTATTGGTGTTTGACGTTCGTGTAAACAAACATAAAACTTAGACGTGCGGGACGTGAGTGGATGATTCAATCACAACACGCAGCCTCTCACGTGCAAGCAATTATTTTTAGACTTTTATCAAGCAGATTTATATATTAATCGAAAAGGTTCAAAAATCAAAATTTTATATTTAACGATGATGTTCAATCCAAACACTACTGTGTGAAAGTATGTAATTTTCTGAAGTCAAATTCTGGTTAGAAAGATAACAAATATAAACTTAAGTATTTAATAAAAATATTTTCGCAGAAAATTAATGTTTATAAAAATAATCTCATGATAAATATTTAATATTATAGGTTAGATTATTAGCTTCATTTACGAGAACTTGTCTAAATAGGTTGAAAATAGATTTCAGTCTTAATTAGCTTATTCATCATTATATTTGTAAATGGAAAACCTCAAAAATCATACTGGTAAATCACTTGTTCAATGTGCAGGCAGTTCAAATTTGACTCGAACTCTGACTTTAGTTCGAAGTACTTGCGTGAAACACGAGTTCGGTTTAGGACTTCCGATACACAATTACTCTGCGTCTGTAATTTAAATAAAAATACCATTTGACAATTAAAAAATTAAAAATAAATAGAAAGGATTCTGTAGCACTACAGGAAACTGAAATTGTATTAAATCCATTTATTTATTCTTTTATTATATTCTTTGGTTAAATTGTATTCTTCTTTTTTGATTACTTCATGGTTCAAAATGTAATCTTTTTTGTAAAGTAAAATTACTAACATTTCAACGAACAAAACAAATTCAAGATTATTCCATTGGTTCACGAACCAATTATCAAACTATAAGAAAATAAGCACCAAAAAAAGAAGAAAATAAGCATAGTTACGTTTAACGTAAGTTCTTATTAAATTGTCCCAATAATTTGACAAATTGGTATAAAAAAAGGTTTACTGAAATTTGTTTGTATGTTAAGATGAAACTTTTACGAGTTTAGATTACAATAATTAACTATATTTCTTATTTAAGTAAGACAATATAACACTCTCTAATTAGTTTAAACATCGAATTTTCTAATTTTTTCAGCAGATTTTGATATCAGAAAATTACATAATCTCATCTCATATGATGTTATGAGATGAGATTAGATTTTGTCCAAATTTTGGATTATATAGATTATATCGGAATATGACTATGATAATTTAACTTTAAAAGGTAAATTAAAGGAAGGTTGTAACCAAAAAAAGGTTGAGATTGTAATGAACAGAAGTAGACAAGACTAAAATAAGAATCAAAGGTAAAGGTTTGGTAAATAATGTCAATGTCATGTGTTGCTAGTTGCAGACATAAAACAAACTGAAGTGGAAGAGAAAAGAGAAGATGCAATCTATAGCCCTTAGAATCTGTCCGGTCAATTGAATAAAAATTTGTTCATTTATTCTTCTTTTATGTCATATCTTTTCCATTTCCTATTATAAATTGCAAAAACAGGACAAAAAAGTAAGAAAATAAATATATAGGGAGATATTGTACAATACTAAAATAAATGGGTCATATGGTATAAGTTTCAAATGTGCAATTCAACCCCAATTCGGTGCGGTCTTAAGACGGTGGAAGATGGGGCCCACTCTTCTCCTCTATATCTGCATCCACTTTCCGTAAATCCTCACCGTTAAATTCCAACACGTTAGATTTTATAAATCTAGATCAACGGCTGAGATTTAACTCACTGAAAACCTCTAGTTTAGCGCGCCGAAAGATCTATTTGACCAATGACTAGAAGTGAAAAAATAACTAAAAAACAAAATTATTATATTTTAATAGAATTAAAAAGAATTTGACGGAAAGAGAATTTAATTTATATCAATTTTTTTTTGAAAAATATACACGTGAAATTTTCTGACTAATACAACTTCTAAGCTAAATCCGAAGCTCTATATATATAATATATATTATTTGTTACAAATTAATGGTGGAGTTGTGATATATTTATTTATATATTTTCATTAACTTTTCAAAAATTATATTCTAATTATGTACAAGTGTATATTTATTTATTTATAAGAGTAGCATAAAGAGAAAAAAAAAGTTATTCGATTTATGTTAAAAGAAAAAGTGAAAAATATTCGATTTTGTCATTAAAATAGTATTAAAAAGATATTTAATAATATAAATCTCGTCAAAAAGTGATATTTGACGTCAGCAAAGTTTGACTCTGTTTTTCTTTCATCTTTTAAACCAAACCCCACGCACTCTCTCTCTCTCTTAAACAGAAACTCTCTCTCTCTCTCTTCTCTCTCCTCCACACGCTTTCAATTTTACCAAATCGGAAAAAAAAAAAATCAACGGCGGAGCAATATGAGGAAAGATGATCTATGTATTACGATTCCTACTTTCTTCCGATGTCCGATATCGCTTGATGTTATGAAATCTCCGGTGAGTCTTTGTACTGGTGTTACTTACGATCGAGCTAGTATCCAACGGTGGCTTGACGGTGGGAATAACACTTGTCCGGCGACGATGCAAGTTTTACAGAATAAGGATTTTATACCTAATCGGACTCTTCAACATCTTATTGAGATTTGGTCTGATTCTGTTCGTCGTCGAGCTTGTATTGAATCAACGGAATTACCTGCTCCGACGAGAGATGAAATCGCTGATGCGATTGATAGAGTGAAGATCGAGAAGGAAGAGAAGTATGATTGTGAAGTTTTATCGAAGATTCTTCGATTCGCTAAAGAATCTGATGATAATAGAGGATTTCTCGCCGCCAAAGATGATTTCGTACGGCTTCTCGTGGATTTGATTAGTCAGGTGGATTTCAAATCTACCTCCGCCGCGAAATCGTTGGTTGTTCAGGAAGCTGTGAAGATTCTAAGCAAAATTCGAAATAAAATCTCAGATCGGAGACGATTTTCGAATCTGATTTTAATCAACGGAGATCGTTTGACGGTAATTTCCGGTTTGTTTAAAACCGGAAATGTCGAACTGAAGATTGATTGCGCCGGGTTACTCGAATTCATCGCCATCGATGCCGAATCAAAGCTGTCAATCGCCGAGAGAGACGGATTAATCACAGAGCTAATGAAATCGATAAACAAAGCTTCCGATCCAAGCTTAATCGAATCGAGTTTATCTTGCTTAATCGCGATTAGCTCACCGAAACGCGTGAAACTCTCTCTAATCCAAGAGAAACTCATCGGAGGAATCACAGAATTGTTAACAGATCCAACAACGTCAAGTGTTTCAATCACTGAGAAATCCTTAAAGCTTCTCGAGATTTTAGCATCAACAAAAGAAGGTCGATCAGAAATCTGCGGCGGAGACGGTGAGTGTTTGAAGACGGTGGTTAAAAAGCTAATGAAAGTATCAACGACGGCGACGGAACACGCCGTGACGGTGCTTTGGAGCGTTTCTTATCTTTTCAAAGAAGATAAAGCGTTAGAAACCGTTACGAATGCTAACGGAGTTACGAAAATTCTGTTACTGTTACAGAGTAATTGCTCTCCCGCCGTTAGACGTATGTTAGCGGATCTTCTTAAGGTCTTCAAAGTGAATTCACGATCTTGCCTTTCCGCTTACGACACCAAAACGACACACATCATGCCGTTTTGATTCTAAAACGACAAACATCATGCCGTTTTGGTTCATTCTTTTTACTCATTAGGATTTGTTTCTTAAGAAAAAAATATATATGAGAAATTGTAAACAGATTGAAATTTTGAATATAGTGAATATAAACTAAAAAATGAAGAAGATTCAATTTATTTGAATGTTTAAGTCTTAGTCTTATTATTCTCTAATTTATGTAAAGTAAAATCAAATAATTATGTTCCTGTCCAATTATAATAATGTTCGTATGAATTTGCTTTTTTATATATACGAATTTTGATATATTCTGTTGGTAATAGGTCCAAAAATTGGTAAAAAGCTAAATAAATAAAGGGTACGTCATATAGTTCCAATCTACCCACAAATTATAACGATGTAACATGTGATTTTCAATTCGTCTTTAGAAGATTCGAATACATCACACACGACATAGACATAAGCCTGTATATGTCTTAGTCATCTTTATATTTTCCTCATCTTGTGGTCTTATTATTTCTGCTCCAAAAGACCATATAAAATCTATAAAAGCTATAGTCACTATAAATTTGGAACCAATCAAATCAATTATACTATATTGTCCTCTCATGTAAACCAAACTATGGTAATATGGTGGTAGAAGTTGGTTTGAAGCATGACTTAAACCAATGAGTTCGCTTTTTTAACGGAATCTAAATTACTCGTGTTTAGTTATAGGAAAATGAAGTTGCTAGATTATAAGTTTTCATTTCAAAATTATTTGGACTATGTGGAGTAAAATTACTAATCAATTCAATATGAAATGTTTATTATATATCCTTTCGGAATTTTGGTGGATGTTAGTTCCAACCGAAAATTTTGAAGATATACCACAATTAGACGCGTTAACATCTATTGGATTTAAAGACTCTTATATCATGTAAGATTATGAATTTTTATCTTAAAATCAATTGATAATAAATAGAGTAGAATTTCATTTTTTTTTATATAAAAGATTCTTTACAGAAATTATATTTTAGGTCTTATTAAAATATCCAAAACCAAACTAGTAATCAGTAATGTAGTAGTGTTTTTCAGGAGATTAGTTGGACTTTAGACCATATCCCAAACTAAGAGAAAAATGGTATTTTGTAGAAACTATACGAATATGTATGTATTTGACTATTTATTGTATGTTAAAGTATTCTATCAAGAAAAGTAGATAAGCTTAAAGTCTAAGTTGTTCTCGAGGAACCCATGAATGAGCTGGATCCGGACCACTTCTATTGAATCCATAAAGGAAACTGTATATTATAATAATTTAGAGGCAATATTGCTTTCTACATTATTGACTATACTTGTTGAAATGACCTTTAGTTTTGTTTTTATATTGTTGGATTCTTAACTTAAGTGGTGCTATCATTTTATAATATGCGATGGTTACAAAATTGATTATTATAAACTGTCAAAGAGTCCAACTTTCAGACCTAAGCATTTGAGATTTGACTATAAATGCGAATGATGAGAAGAGTCGACAAACCGCCCACAATATATGAAATTTGGGGATCTCTGTTTTATTCTCTTTGGACCGTTTTGTTTAATAACATTAGTCTTTGGTTTTTTTCGTCAGCTGAAAAGTGCATGTCAATTAACTTTACTTGTTTTTTTTTTCCAGTCAATTTAGAGTAAAGTATATATTTGATTGGTATAAACTTCATACAAATTGAGTACCAATGCAAATGAAAGTCATTTTGTTCGAGTGATTAATATCTATTTCTGTAATTTTTTAATTGGAATTCAATTCTTAATTAACATATAATTCGGTATAATAAAATTCTAAAGTTTAAATTAAAGATTATATTTTATCCATAAAATTATTGATAAAAAATACTTTCAAACAACAAAAAATGTACCTTTTTTCTTCTCTCTAAAACTAGCAACCAACAACAAAAACAAAATCTGAAAAATAAGATATGTAATTCCATAAGATAAATAAGATATATAATTTAAATTTATCAATTTTGTCACGCAGAATTACATGATTAACTGAAATCGAATTATAAGAAAAAAACTATAGAAATAGATATAAATATTCAATTTTTGACCAAAAACTTTTGGAAACTTATATCAAATTGTCTAAGACTCTGAATTTTTATCCAAAAAAAAGATGTCTAAGACTCAAAAAGTTGGATTAATTTAAGCTAAACACGTAGAGGTGAAAGTTTATACTGTTTTACCATTGGATTTTTCAGGGTAGCCCATTTAGATAATTTTGGGTTATGAAGTTAACAAACGGGCCAAGTAAAATGACGCAAAGAGCATATTATTCTATTGGGTTTAAACTGAAAAGGCCCGGCCCATTAATAGTCTAAGGATCCACACACGAGCTGGGTTTATCGTTCACCTTCGTCGTAGGGTTTTTTTCTTCTTCTTCTTCCCAATCGCATTCTCCGATCACTTAGCCGTCGCAGATATGACGAAGTTCAGAAAGCTCGGCCGGCCAGCGGGCCACCGTATGTCCATGCTTAGGTTTGAGCTTCTTCTCATACTAGAAACTTCCAAAATCTCTTGATTTTTCGCGCATTTCTTATAATTTCTCTCGATTGATCTAGAGTATGAAATCTCATTTTTTTTGTATATATTCGTATTCTTATCAGGACTATGGTTTCTCAATTGGTGAAGCACGAGCGGATTGAGACTACTGTCGCAAAGGCATGATTCATTTCTTCCCCAATTAGTTGATTGATCTGAGGGTTTAGCTAGGGTTTAAAGTCGAGTACCGAGAATCTGGGATCTTATTGCTTCAAAAATTGCCGTGTATCTTCATAGAAATAATTTTTTTCATTACTTATAAGATTTGATTTTGCAGGCTAAAGAGGTCCGTCGTCTTGCTGATAACATGGTTCAACTAGGAAAAGAGGTAATTGATTCATATTTTATCCAATTAGTTTAAGAAATTAGCTACACTAATGGATGATCATCGATCTTTTAGAGCTCTCTCAACTATTTTGTATAATTAGACACCATTGTTATCTTGGAACTGTAATTGTGCTTTAAGTGTTCACAAATGTGGGTGGTTTTAAGCTCAGGAATGGTTTCTGCTGCTTTAGGATTAGTACTTTAGATTGATTTTAGTTGAGATATGTAGTAAAAGTTAAATCTTTTCATTGATCTTTTTCATATCTTTAATGATTGATAATTACAGGGATCACTTGCTGCAGCAAGGAGAGCTGCTGGATTTGTTAGAGGAGATGATGTACTTCACAAGATATTCACAGAATTGGCATATCGATACAAGTGAATCTTCAAACTTCCTCTTTTTATTTTATCTTCTTTATCGGCTTAGTACTCTGCTTCATTACCATATTTTTTGTGTTAACAGAGATAGAGCTGGTGGATACACAAGAATGCTTCGCACTCGCATACGTGTTGGTGATGCTGCACCAATGGCTTATATTGAGTAAACAAATATCTTTCCTTCATTGTTCATTCTTCTCATATAGCACATCATATAGCACATTAATATCAGCTTTCTGTAGCCATAATCACGACACAATTGATGATGCTATGTCACTGTAACTCGAGATACCTGTACTCGAGTCTAGTTTAGGAAGTTCCCTTTAGTGAGCTGAGCAACTGGTCATACTCATTTTTGGTACAGGTTTATCGATAGAGAGAACGAGCTACGACAGTCAAAACCAGCAACACCTCAACCGCCACCTCGAGTACCTTTGGACCCATGGGAAAGATCCCGTCTCACTAGACAGTATGCACCACCAAAGGAGGAGAAAACAAGTTCTGATTCCGACCTATAAATATAAGACGTATTTTGCTCTTTCACACCAAAAAGATCGTGTTTTGTTCCCTTACCCATGTTGTTTCTCCTTCAACAAATAGCTTTGTGTGTCATTCTCTCTTGTCATTCTTCTTATCAAACTCATTATTGTCATTCACAATACGTTTTTGCAGAAAGTTCAAATAACAAAGTAACTTACTATTTCACCCTTGAACCAATTCAAACATTAATTCCCTCATTTACCGATTTCCTCCAAAAGAAAAATTAGGGTACACGGGTTCGATTGCTTGGGAGGGCTGAGGGGAATTCAAACGAATTTCTGAACTCGAGATAATGTATGATGAAAGAGGAAGATGCGTCGACTTTCATTGTTGGAGATCCCGATTCTTTATAGAAGATAGTGCATGATCTCCACTGGTCCTAGTTGCCGGAACCGTAACCTCTTAGTTACCAAAAAGAGAAAAATATATAAAGTTTCTCTCTTTATTCATGCATATCTACGTGATAAAGTTAAGTGTCATAAACCACTCGAAAAATATGATAAGATTTTAAAGTTATAAAAGTAATGTGTTTCACTTTCTTCGATCACTCAAAAAAATGATAAACTTTTTTGATTGATTTTCTTCAATGATTATCTATGAATCCCAATGAGAGATAACGATACAACACTAATATTTTACACACTACAATAAAGTTACAATAACGACCTTTCTCCTTTCTTCTTTCCACCAACCTATAACTCCATTTTCCTTTACAACATCAAGCCGTCGTCGAAGCCCACTCATGAGCCTGAATAAAATTGGCAACTGAGTAAACATCAACATGCTTCTCCGGTATCTCATTACTCCATGGAACTCTATTCGTTCTAACAGATCCTGGACCTGTATTCTTATACTCACCATAATACAATGTCTTTAACGCAAAATCTCCATTCCAAGGCATCCATCCTTCAGGACTAATCAATGACTCAAGATTACACTTTACAAAAACCGTCCTCGAAAACTCCTTCCATGGTCTTCCTAAATAGTTCTTATGCCCTTTAGGATTAGCTTGAAACTCCTTAATGTATTCCTCTGTTCCATTAATCGAACAATTCAAAAACACAAATCCTGTGGTTTGTGATGCATCAATCCTCCCATGTGCTGTGATTGCATTGTTTGCACCTTGTTGGACTGAGTTTTTTGAAGCGATTAAAATATCACAGTCTTGAAATACTGCAGCTGAGTTACCAAAGATGAAGTCTACATTGCCTTCAATTCGACATTGCTTATAAAACTGTCGAAGAGAATGAGCGTAAACAGTGTCCTGATTCCCAAGAAACTCACAATTTTCAAGTACTGAAAAATCACTGTCGGATCTAAACGCAACAGCTTGATGAGCATCTGCTCCTGCCGTGTTCTCTATTGTTAAATCACGAGCCATAAATCCATCGCCAAGAACACCTATCGAATAACCAAAACCATGTATTAGATTGAGGAAACAATAAATCTCGGAACTTTATCCAAATCTTTTATCAAATCTAGCAACTTAAATCCCTATATATATTAAAATAGATATTTTTCCAGTTACATGCCACATGGGTTCTGACTCTAGTGGAACCAGGATCAGTCTCATTCATTCATTCGACATAACTTGATTAATTATTAAATTGTTGAAATAATCAATAAGCAATAAATGATATTCTTTTTACGTGGAAACAAATTCAGAAACAGTGCTATAAAGATCACGACAATAGAAATTTTTTTTTTGACTTTTAATGTGTTCTTCCCATTTAAGTAAATTCTTTAAAAAGTTTTAGTTTTTACGAAACTCACCGACGGTTGCAGATTCGAAAGTTGTCATCCCTACTTGGCCTACATTTAAAGACCCTGTAATTACTGTTTTGCCCATTCCCTCACCGATAAAAACGACGTTCTTTTTTTCAAACGGAACTCTAACGGTTTCTTCATATACACCTTCTTTAATTCGTATCACAAATTTAACGGTTCCGTTACTATCCGGCGCTGCGTTAACGGCTTCTTGCACCGTCTTGTATTTACACTCTTTTTTACACACCGTCACGTCTTCCGTTAAACCAGATGGGAACCCAATATTAGTTTCGGTACCCGTACCCGAGCCCAAACCCGGCCCAGCTTTTTCCCAAAACCCGTCTCGTTCTGTCGCTGGGTGGATCCATGAAACGACGTCGTCTCCGAAGTTATCGAATGATCCCATCATGCTTAACGCGTTTCCGGTGAGGTTTACGAGATCTTCGAAAAACGTGATCGTGTCGATGACTTGTTTTGTGTCGTTGACAGTTTTGAGACCTGACCAGCAATCGAATTCGTAAGCTAAAGCTGCGCTCATCCACGCACGAGCATCTTTGATTTTGTCGCTTGTTATAGCGATGTCTGTTGATTCGGTTCGGTGTTTGGCGTAATCGAGAATCTCGAGGCAAATGTTGGCGATGTTTGTACGGTTTTGATTCCCTGAGGAGGAATCTAAGATTGATTTGATTTTCTCTTGACCGGATTTGAGATTCTCGTAGGAGACGGAGATTGCTGAGTGAATAATTTGAACCGGTTTAGGATCCGGAGGGACTTGACCGGGTTTAGAGAGAGATGTAACGCAGTGTTCTGGGAATCGAGTTGCGTTACAAGCGAGACGGATCTGAGCGATTGGAGGAGGAGGAAGAGGAGTTTTCGGCGGAGGATGATCGCTTGTAGGGGACTGATTTGCTGAGTTATGATGGTTGCGGGAGGATTTGGAGACGGTGGAGTAGATGAGGAGGGTTAAGAGGAGGAGGAGAATACAGGACACGGCGATGATGATGAGGATGCAATTACGAGAGAGGCGGTTTTTCCGGTAAGGTTTAACGGCGGAGGAATCTAATGGAGTTGAAGAAGAGGCGGAGAGAGAGTACGGGAGTTTCGGAGAATCCATTGGAGGGAGACGAGATATTAAAGTATAGGTGTGAGTATAAATGTTTTCATATAATTAAATAGAAATTGAATTTAAAAAAAAAAAAAAAAAAACTGAATCTGATTGAGGGAAAGAGACAGAGAATGAAATCATTTTTCTTACGGCTATTAAGGGAACAAAGGGTTTTGGAAATTATAAAATTAGGGTCAAATCATGGGTTTTTTTACCGGTCAATTTCACCCATTGGAAACTTAAATGGGCCGAAAAGCCCAACAAGAAAATGGCTTTGGGCCTTAATTTGAAATGGGCCGACATGGATTCATAGTGTGTAGCCTTAAACTGTAGCAGAGTCAAAAGACATGGTATATAAGTGTAGACATCAGTAGTTAGTTTACCGTTAGTGATCAATCGATAGCCATCGGTGTGATGCGTTTTCTCGCCGGTTTATTTGAAACCGGAATGCTAACTTTGTTCTGCAATGGCTGTTTTTCTTCCCCTTGTCTTGCTTCTGTCATCACTTCATCAGTTTTTTGTATGACATGATCGTTTTCCTTACCATCTGTCGGAATTTGGCTCACAAATGGCTGTCTGTTCTCTTCGTTATGTTCTGGTTCAGCTTGTTTCTTTCCCTCGTCTGGTCGTGTTTCTGTCATCTGCTCATCGGTTTTCTCTAAATCATGCTTTTTGTTCTCAGGTTCCATGAGTGTTTTCCCGACTGCAATTGATATAATGGATTATATCCGATTCGGGAAGGTAAAATAGAGGAAAAACTAAGAGCATACCTGAAATGGGGGTGGATTCTCCTAGTTCGTTATCTTCGAATTCAACTAGTGTGCAGTATCCATCTTGTGAGGACACTGCTAGATACGAAGCATTAGGTGACCTGTTGAAATGATCGTTAACAGTTTAAAACCATGAATATTTGGGGAAGGGTCATTCTTTATCCAGAATAAATGTGCATATTCTTCTTACCATGTTACATCGGTTATTGCAGCATAGTGGAGACCTGCTAAGACCGCAATCGGAGCTACAGATTCTGTGTCATATATGTACACCGAATTTAAAGTTGCAATCGCAAAGACAAGACGGTAAGGAAGCTTGAAGAAACCCTCTTCTGCAAAATTCAAAGTTCCACTCAAGATTACCAAATTTAGCAGATTAAGGATAATATTTACCTCAAAGGCCTTGCTTGTCTATCTTTAAAGACACTAAAAATGATGTTACAAGATAATATGTACCACAAGTTGAACCACGGATTTTGAATGCAACAGGGCAAAACCGAACCACCACAACTGGTTTGCTGGCACCTGGAAGCTGCAGAGCTGGTCTACTTGTGGAAAAAAAGAAATTAGCTAATGTGAGACAATGTACTATTTGTAATTATCTAATACAGAAGCTCAAGTAGGTGCGGTCACTTGGCTCAGCTTAAAACAGAGCTTACATACCTACAATATATTCCACAAGTACTGCGACTACCATACAAGAGATAGTGAGATGATTATCTTACCTTGAAAGGTCCTTCCTAGAAAAGACATAGGTGGCATTTACAGCTTCAGATGTGGGTGAGAGCTTGAAAGAACCTGGAAATGCAATACAATGATGACACGAGCTTTTAGAAACATAGATAATACCCAGGCAGACTATATGATGATCTAGTCTAACTTTCTTAAGAAAGTACTGATTTTAGAGGTAAATAACCTGCTGGAATAAGTAAAAAAGATCCATCAGGTGACCATGACAATCTTCGGAAGAAAGACGGTAGTGTCTCATCATGAAAGAGATGGGTTTTAATTGTCTGCATATCACGTCAATGTGAAATCAGGCATACTGAAGAGGAGAATGAATCATAAAGAACTTCTATTCTCTCAAGGACTCTAACCTTAGTTTCATCTCCCCGTGGCTGATCTGCTTTAGTGATAACATGCTGACAAACATAATTCATCTTTTCAATACCTTTACTCTTTGCTTGAGGCTTATTGACATATATACGGCATGTTCTGTCTGAACTAAGAGAGGCTACATATTTTGCTAAGGGATCCCAGGCAACACCTTGAACATAATGACAGTGGGAATCCAGTATCTGATGGACAGAACCTTGTAGCAAATACTTAATTTTGAGAAGCAGAAAATCTGGAATTTAACATGAAAACAATTGTTCTTCACTTTCACTTTCTCACCTTTGTTAACATCCCATATAATGCAAGAGTTGTCCACTGAGCCAGAAATCAGATATGCATCATCCGGAGACCACTGAAGATCCAGGACATCCTTCCGATGAAATCTAGCAGGGCAAGCAGAAGTTAAAAGTAAGTCTCTTAGCAACACATGCTTCCCATCATGGCCTATTACATTTGATTGAGTCTGTATTGATAATTCTGGTAAAAATTTCATACTCTTTTTCCACCACGTTACTAGCCTACAGAATCATTTTTCCCTCTTGATAAAAACCAGTATTCAAACACCCGACTGTTGTTCTTAGAAGATGTTTCTTGCTCGCCTCTAATTTAACGAGTACAAAAGCATGGCAATGTAGCATTATTATTCAGATGAAAAGGACTCACGATAATGACTTGTAAACTTTCCAGGGCTGATTGGTTTCACCATGGTGAAACTTCCATATAATAAGTTCGCCTCCTGCATTATAACAAACAAAATAGAACCACACAATTGTTTTCACTGAGTATTCAATTTCAATATATGCAAAAACCACTTGCAACTTAGCGTTCTCAGTCATACCGTCTGCTCCGGAAGCAAGTAGTTCACCTGCACATTACCATAGAACAGTCGTTACCACTAGATGGCACAGCTATTAACATGATTATGGCTCATGATTATCTCTAATAAGTGATAACACAGAACTGGTGCAAATTTCACAACTAATCTTTACTCATATAAATAAATTGCTTACCAGATCGAGAAAAACGAATGGTATTTACAGCACATCCATGGTAAGTAAGGCTACTCTGGTAAGATACACTGGGAAGCTTCTTCTCCACTTGACCAGAGTTTATCAACCACAGCTGGAAAATTTAAATTTCGTCAGCGATGAATGCGAATTCAAAAATTACACCAAACTAATTCCAGATTCCAAATTCATGAACCCGTAAGAAGAACAATAACTTAAACGATTACAATTTGTTCAAAGCGGATGTTGGATTTTTATTTTCTAAGCAATCACATTTTCAAACATTCAGAATCCAAAGTTTTCTGCTATAATCAATATAGAATAACAAATTGTTCAAACCCAGATCCTATCATGGATATAACGATTTCGATTTATAAATTGCATTACCTTGATGTCGTAATCGGCTCCGGCGGTGGCGAGTAAACCAGAAATCGGATGAAAATCTAGAGTTAGAACCGGCTTCCCGTCGTGCCAATTAATCTGTATCGTGCCTCCCTTCATCTTCTATAGCTTACACAATGCCCAGAGTCGCAGCGAATTTTCTCGCGAAAATTGGGGAAAATTGCTAGGGTTTTTGGATTAGTAGAATAAGAAGAGACTGTCACTCTGGCGCGTTTTCAGAATCATTTAGGCGCGAAATATAGTCTCCGTGTCAAATGACAGATTTGTCCACCGATTTAACCCGGTTTAATCTTTTTATTTGGGTCAAATCCCGGTTTAATCTAGACCGAACTGATTAGTGCTGTTTTGTTCGTGTCCTAGCCTGATTAGTGTTTAAACTCAATTCATGTAGTGATTAGCTTGATTATGAAAGTGAACTGAAGACAATAGGCATTGACCTATGAAAATAATTTAGATAAAAGTTTTTCACCCAAAGTTCAAACTTTATTTAATAGATATCAATAAAGTCTTACGTCTTTTGCTTTTGGTTTGCATCAGTCAACGTCGCTTTTAAAGTAGTAGTAGTTCAGCTTTTGTTGTTTTTATTAATATCGAAACGTTACCTTTTTCTTTTGAGATGACACTATAAAAATCTTATCGCAATTTTTAAAGTGCAACATTTCCGAAACGATAACACGTAGAATGCATACTTATATATACTGTATTATATATATATAATTAATCAAAAGTTACACATATAATGCATATCTATATATATTTTTCTTTTCAATAGACTTTTATTTTTTTTCTTCAATAGACCGACAGTTCAAAGTTTATCCTTTTTTGCCAATTTTATTCATCAAAATAAAATTTATCAAGTACAATCTACTAGTTTAGGTCAATTACAACAAAATATTACAAAAAGTCATGCTTGAATAACATATTTCACGATTAAATTGAGCCGGTAAACACATGTGATTCCTCTAATTCATGAGCTTAAAAATCATATTCTAATCTATTATCTAAAGTGGAATTGAACACTTGACACCAGAAAAATTCGTTATATATGTGTTTTCCATCAAACAAATATAAAAGTATCTCTACTACCCAAATCTTAAGCCGTTTCCCCTAATCTTTGGCAATTGGCACCCACTAAACACGATTATGGGATAATTAGTAAATATATAGAGAGAAAATATAAAATTCCACAATTTATATCATAATATTAAAAGTACTTAGAACAGAAGAGTAAAGAAAGTAACGGCAATAAAAGTTACAAATTTCATAATAAATTCATTCATAATACGAGAAATTAAATAGATATTTTAATTAAATGCAATATTAAGATTATTGATCAATAAGACGTTCAAGAATCCCGGAGATAACACTGCAAATACGTTTCAAACTCACTTCACGGCGACGAATCTGAGCTGGATAAACCAAACCTTTAGTTCCCCGGAAATTATTCCGGCAAACATTAGGATAATCCTCCGCCGCTAACACATGCATGGAAGCATAATCATAAGCTTCATCATTAAGATCTTGAATTGTTAATCGAAGAGAATCGGCAGCTTGATTATACTTCTCTGAGCAATCTTGTAAAGCCTTTTTGAGAGCAGTATCTTTTGCGGCGGCGGATAAGTTTCCGGCGAGGAAAGTGGCGGTGGAGTTGGCGTTTTGTAGACCAACTCCGACAACAATGGCGGCGAGACCTTTTGTGTCGGCTGTTAAACTTCTTGGGTCGGATTTGAGAGCTGAAACACAGTCTTTGTAGTAGTTTGTGGTTTTACAGGTTGATTCGATTGCTGAAGTGGATTTGGCTGAGATAAGGGTTGATGATGAGATAGCGATGAGGAGGAAGAAGAAGATGAGTGAAGAGGCCATTTTGTGAGAATAGATTGAAATGAAACAAAGAGGATTCTTGTCTTATATTCTCTGCAATTTGTTGAATTAAGAAATATAAATAATTAAAAGTAATACTGTATTATTTTATTCTCTCTATCGTATGGCAATCAATGGTTAGCTTAGCTATGTTTCAATTAGGTGAAATAAAATTACTTTGACCATGACCTTTAGTAGACTAGTTACATCGATCTACATAATGTGAAATATCGACCAAATAATTGACTAGATTAAATTACAAAATACCAAAAATATTACTATTATTTTTCATTAATGTTAGATTTTAAGAGTGTTGATACTATTTTTTGGTTTATATCAACAACTAGATTGATAAGGTTAATCTATAGTTTAAAATTTTATTTTTAATCTGTTGCTTGTAAAATTGATAGTTTAATACTATTCTTTTGTATAATATTCACAACCAATTTAGACTCCTAAATTATTTATTTTAAAATTAAATTATTGACAAAAGAAAAAAACGTGATTACATGTGAAAAGACTGGAGATATGAATCAACTTTATTCTTTCTTTAACTTTATTAAGAGAATTTAATAATTTTCTAACAAGTTATCTAATATTACAATTTAAAAATTGACCAACCATATAAAATACAATGAGAATTTTAGTAGTTTCAACATAAAATCACATTAAATTTTGTATGGAAAATTATAAAATAAAACAATATAACACCTAAAACATCTAATAGAATGTCTATCATTTATTTGAAAAAAATGATACGTGAATTTTGACTTTAAATATAAGCTAAACTCAAGAAATTATTTACTGTACATTTTCAATATATATATCTTATATATTAAGTATTCTCTCTGCTTCTTATTTTTTGTTGTTTAAATTATAAAACCAATTTTTGTCGCACAATGTTTAAAATAAGTTAGAAGTTATGAATTTGCAAGAAATTCACTTTTCTTTTGCTCTGAGATATTATACAATAAAGCTCCTCAGTTGATAAAAAAAAACATAATTTTATTTACAGGATAGAGTGAAGTGAGCATGTGAAAAACTTATTACTACAAATGATTTTGGATAAAATAGAGGAACATGGTGTGCGAATATATTATGACCATAACTTGAGAGACATGATGATGAGTTGTTGTTTTTCGTCTTTGCTTCTTGGAACTTTCTGTCAATATTCTGATTAATACGAATCATAAAGCCTTCTTTGGCTCTTTCTCTTTCACGACAAAAACTCACTGTCTTTTGTTTTGCTCTTATTCATAAATAATTTCTTCCTCATTATCTCTTAATAAATATAATTATACATATTTATAATTTACTATACCCAACTTTGAAGTATTTCATAACTATTTATACCAACTTTGATAATGTATAATTTATTACCGAATTTTTTATATATATAATAGCAACATATTAAACTATTATTGAACATGTAAAAATATCATAACCGTATAATCGTCGCTTAATCAGTTATTAAAATTTATTCGGTCAGTATTGATTCCAGTTAATATTTTTAAAACCAAAGTCAAACTAAAGATAAAAAAATAATAAGTTTACAAATGACATTTAACTTTATGGCAGACAATAAATCCACTAAAGGTAAATATACTTGCATATCTAGAGATTGAGTCTTATTCCGTATATTATATAGGAACTTAGCTAATGGGCTGGCTAGTTGTGTCCCGGTGTTCATAAAAAAAATAAAATAATAATAATAATAATTATAAGCTTACATTAAAATATAGCTTGACATTCAGATGATGTAGAAGAAACCGAACCGAACCAAACTGACTCGAATTGAGTGTTTGTTTTTAGTTTTGTTAATTGACAATTTTAATGTTCGTTTGTTAAAAATTGTGTCCATACAATAGTATAGATCCTGGAAAAGAAAATCTGTCCAAGCTAGATTTATAGATAGGCCCATTTTAAGTGACCAGGCCCAAATTAGTTTTTAAAGCCAATAATGGGCCTCACTCATTACAGATTGTGTTCGTTACCCGTATAAGGAAAAAAAAAGATCCACCCGGAATTATCTCTGACCCGACTGAAGAATGGGATCCTCTGCGAATACAGAGACGACGATTATCACCGCCTCGCCGGCGTCGGACCACGCAAATCCGGCAACCAACGGAGGAGATGCGAGTCAGCATCGCAATCCTGGTGCGATACTCGATCGATCGACCTCAGAATTGGATGCGTCGAAGAAGAGAAGAATGGGGGTGCTTCCGCTTGAGGTGGGAACTCGAGTAATGTGTCAGTGGAGAGACGGAAAGTACCATCCGGTGAAGGTTATTGAGCGCCGGAAGAATTATAACGGTGGCCGTAATGAGTACGAGTATTACGTTCATTACACTGAGTGTATGTTTTGTTTCTGAATTCGTGAATTTAGGGTTTATGGACTGGAGCTGAATTTTTGAAAATTGAATTAGAGGGTTTGAAATTCAAATTGTTGTGATAATCATAACTCTTGTGAAACTACAGTTAATAGAAGATTGGATGAATGGATTAAGCTTGATCAGCTAGACCTTGATTCAGTAGAATGTGCCTTAGATGAAAAAGTTGAAGACAAGGTAGCCATTTTTCTCCAAATTCGAGTTTTGTTTTCCGTGTTTTGCACTGAACAGAGAAGTATGTTTGTGGTAATAGGCGACTAGCTTAAAGATGACACGACACCAGAAAAGGAAGATTGATGAGACACATGTAGAGGTAAGTGATTAGCTAAACCAATGAAATTTGTGGTTAAGGGAGTCTGTGACATGGCTACATTCTGATGTTTTTCGGTATTTGTGTTCAGGGTCATGAAGAGCTCGATGCTGCGAGTTTGCGTGAACACGAGGAATTCACAAAAGTGAAGAATATAGCAACGATTGAGCTTGGGAAATATGAGATTGAGACATGGTACTTCTCTCCATTTCCTCCAGAATACAATGACTGCGTGAAGCTCTTTTTCTGTGAGTTTTGCCTCAGTTTTATGAAGCGCAAAGAGCAGCTTCAAAGACATATGGTTAGCAACTGGTTTTTATATTTTCTTCATTTGTATTTGTTGTTGTTGTGAATCCTTTTCAGGGGCGTGTAGACTTATACATTATTTTGTTCTTCAGTCTTTTTGAATTTCCTGCATATTGCGTATGGTACATTCTTGTTATTTAGCTTAAGCTCAATCGTCCCTTTTCTGTGTAGAGGAAATGCGATTTGAAGCACCCCCCTGGGGATGAAATCTATCGAAGTTCTACATTGTCTATGTTTGAGGTAATCTCCCGATGTTTTCATATTTTTTTCTGCACTAGTCTCATGGTACATATTTGGAAGCTGATAAACTACTTCTCTCTCACATTCACAAATGAACATTCATGACCTGGGATTTTATTTGTAAAATCTTATAGGTGGATGGCAAGAAGAACAAGGTCTATGCACAGAACCTCTGTTATCTGGCAAAGTTATTTCTTGACCACAAAACTCTTTACTATGACGTTGATCTATTCCTGTTCTATATTCTCTGTGAATGTGATGATCGTGGATGCCACATGGTTGGATACTTTTCAAAGGTACCAGAAGTTTTTGGTTCTTGGGTCTGTTATGTAGAATTTTTCTTGGTAGTTTTGCTGAGTGGATCTTTATCACCTTTTTTTTTCTCCTTCTCATGAAAAGCATATTCTACAACATATTTCAGATAAACCACAATCACAAAGAATTGAAGCCACTCTTTTAGTTGTTGAAGAGAATTTAAGAATTCTTGTTTGGTTATTGACGTGTTATCTCTCCTGAACCTTGTTTTTAGGAATACCTACATGTTCGGTTTCAAATTAATGTGATGGAAAAAATTGTAACTTCTGTTGATACAGGAGAAACATTCAGAAGAAGCTTACAATTTGGCTTGCATCCTCACCCTTCCTCCGTATCAAAGGAAAGGCTATGGAAAATTCTTAATCGCCTTCTGTGAGTTTTTTCTTCTTTCAAGTAACTCTTGTTATGTTTCACTCACATCTCTGGTAAAGCTTACACATTGTGTCATGTTATATAGCCTATGAACTCTCAAAGAAAGAGGGAAAAGTTGGGACACCGGAAAGACCCCTTTCTGATCTAGGCTTAGTGAGTTACAGAGGTTACTGGACTCGTATATTACTGGACATCTTGAAAAAGCACAAGGGAAACATATCAATCAAGGTATATATCCATATCATACTTTTAGCCTATCCATCAACAGATTGTTTCATATATCCCAATGTTTTCTTCCAAATGTAGGAGCTGAGTGACATGACAGCGATTAAAGCAGAAGATATCTTAAGCACCCTTCAGAGCTTGGAGCTGATACAGTACAGAAAAGGACAACACGTTATCTGCGCGGATCCTAAGGTATTGGATCGACATTTGAAAGCTGCAGGCAGAGGTGGTCTTGATGTAGATGTTAGCAAAATGATATGGACTCCTTACAAAGAGCAGAGCTAAGTACAATCAAAGTTCAAGTGGTTATGGTCTTCGTTTTAGTTTGGGTAACTTTGTAAAAATCTAACACGCTTTTCTTGTAATTGTGGGAATCTTTTGTCGGGTATAACGATCAGTAGTAACTCTCTATTTCATTCTTGTTTCCATTACAAGTGACAACAATTTAGATAAAATTGTGATTCGTTGAATGCCAAAAAAGTGTTACAGCTAATCCACCTATAAATACAATCTGGTTATGGATTCTTTGTGATCCTTCGAACTACAAATACACTCCGGATATGG
The DNA here is from genome assembly GCA_900406405.1 of Lepidium africanum. NCBI lineage: Eukaryota > Viridiplantae > Streptophyta > Magnoliopsida > Brassicales > Brassicaceae > Lepidium > Lepidium africanum. The sequence continues at coordinate 53,370 of OVAX01000348.1, read as the reverse complement.
ATTCTCATAAAAGGCTTCTTCAGTTCTAAACCGGGCACGTCCTTTGATCCCCTGTGTTGGTCCTATCCTTCTCCTTGGTGCACCTTGTCTGCAAATCCAATCCAAAAGATCTCTTATCACATCATGTTTTTTTTTTAGGTTCATTGCATTTCCAACCTGTATAAGAAGCAAATGTATAATTCTTTTATTACCTGTCTTGATGCATTTGCTTCACAAGATTGGACAACTTTGGTCCTTCTTTCAACTGTCCTCTCTCCATCTTACTGAATAGTTTCACTAATCCTTTCCTGCACACAACACGAAACTTGTCATGGGCTATAACAATATGAGTAGAAGACAAAAGCTTTATAGAGTTCAAAGGTAACACACAAGGATGGAGACAAAACCTGTCTGGAGTGATAGTCCTGCGATGATCAAGAAACCTGCGGTGACCTTCAACCGCTCTTGCCATGTTTCCAGAATGCGAAGGAACAAACACATCACTCTCAACTGATATTATGTAATCAAGAGCAGCCGTTTTAGTCGCATGGCCTGTAAAACACTTCAACTCATCTTTCGTAGCAAGAGTTTCCTACAATATCCAGTATATGGAACAAAACATTATTTCAATATTTAGATTGCCAATAACACAAAAGACTAAAAGGTGGATAAACAGACCTTAAAAACTAGATTTGGGAAGTGCGACTTAAGCTCAGAGAGTCTCTCATCACCCCCATAGATTTTCCCAGCTGCAATATAAATTACTGTTGACTGAGAATATCCGTGACCTCTCAGAAATATTCCCACTTCTTTTGGAGTCAATGGACAAAAGCCTTCCATTCTCTGCTCTGTTGAGTTTATACTTTTAATCTTCCAATGGCTTGTACTTTCCCTGTGATCAACCAATGATATATTGAGCTTAGAACTGTAACTTTATCCCAGGAAGACGTTTTTGATGTTTGCTTTGTTAAGAAAAGATGCAGAGAGTAATCAATTACCGAAGTACTCTCAGTTCTTCAGATTCAGTATCAGTGAGACCATAGGTGCAACCAGTGAAAGCTAACATGTCTTTCTCGTATCTCAGATGCAATGCAATGTATCTCCCAGCACGTGACTTGAGTCGCTCAACCAGCTTCTGTGGTGTCACCGTCATGATTGCTCAGAACCCAAAGTCTACAGGAAGCCCCATAGGACACCTCTTAAATGCATAAACTACTGAGACTTATGTATGATAGAAAAGTATGTGTTCGTTCTTCTATCAAGCTTCTCTTAATAAGGCCTCAAACACAGCATACAAGTTATTCATAGTTCAATCATTTGATGGTGAAAAGTCAACCACCCAACTGATGGATTCAGGAACTTCTATCTAGCTATTCTCTGGGTATGCAAAGGAATAAAATTTTACGACAGCTTATCTATGTCGTGTGCAGGTCACTACACATAACAGCAGAAAGAATAAACAGTAAAAGGGTCCAAACCTGTCCAAGGCTTTCTATTGGAGGAGAGAAGCGGAGAGCACGATACAATGCACGGCATCTCAATCTCTGAATGTCGATTGGTAGGTCATTATTTGCAAGACGAGAATCTGATTTTGGGACATGGATGACCTGCATTGTTGTTATTCTGTCAGTTAACAACGTTGCTAATCAGCTACAAATTTAGTGCTTGAATATGAGTACAGAGCAAGGTGATTGCTTAAGACCTTATACTCCTTCCACAAGTGTGTCATTTCTTCATAATATCCAACACTAGACCAAGAAGTGAAGTGTTTCCTTGCTCTAGGTAGAGATTCCACTTCCTTTGGGAGTTTCTTAATAATCTTCACATCTCTTTTCAGTGATTTTATGAAATGCTCCTCGTCAAAGATATCTGAAAAAACACTGAGGCATAGCAAAGTGTAAGTTAGCATAGCATAAATCTCGTAACTATTAACTAAGAGGTTCCAAATACCTTGAATCTTGCCAAAATGATCGCTTGTCGAGCTCAGGAATGACTAAAGTTGCATTCATAATGTGAGCAACAGCTACAATATCTGCTATCTGTAAAATAACAACACACTAACTAAATCAGTCGAGAGAAAATCGAACATGATACATCAGCTTCAATGGTTTCTGGTTTTAGTAACTTACACCAGTACGCATTTGATTTAGTCCACCATTACTTCTCACTGTTATATAATGATCTGATTCTGAGAATTCTGCAAAATATAAGGAATGTTATGTTTTAAGAGCAACGAAACTGTAATGAAACCAAATCACAAATCCAAATTCATAAACAAAACCTTCGAAATAGATCCATCAGAGCTCTTTATATTGTACCTTTGTATTTAGGAGTTGGTTTGAGACATGGATGCAAACCAAAGCTAAAAGGAGAAGTCCAAAGTTGAGTATTATCATTCCGATTCTGCAAATCCTGAATCCGACAAATAGGTTCATCATGAGTTACTTAATTTCTTCATTGAAATCCCAAAAACCCACGAAAATACTATAAAACATACCTTTCTCGGATGCGAATACGGTGGTGGAAATTCTACTGGATCGATTAGATCTCGATGTGGTTGTTGTTGGGTTTGGTCGTCATCAGTTCGTATGTTTCTGGAACTGAAGACGAGAACCCAAATGGTAAAAGCAAAAACGACGATCAAGTAAAGAGCAATAGCTTTTATGGAGAAGAATCTAGCTGAAGAAGAAGAGCGAAATGAGCTTCTATGTTTCACCATTATCCGAAAAAATCGAAAAAATCAGACCATCAATCACTAGATCTACTTTACCGGTCTCTTTCCTCCTCCGGACATCAAGCTTTCGGGGTTTTGATGATTGGTCAAAAACCGAATCGGGTTTCATGCGCACCGGTCCGTTAATTCTTCCTAATCATATTTAATGTCTTAATTAGTACAGTATTTTGTTTTGTCTTAATCAGTGTTTTAACTTCGGAATTAATAATGAACCGGTAAAAACCAGATACAATTGAACCGGTAGTATTTTCAAACCGGTGAAATGAAACGCTCCGTTTTAATTCGGAATTGATAGTGAACCGGTGATAACCAGTTACAATTAAACCAGTAATATTTTCAAACCGGTGAGATGAAACGCATCATTTCTAATTCGGAAGTGATAGTGAACCGGTGATAACCAGTTACAATTGAACCGGTAATTTTATTTAAACCGGTGAGTTACAACGCACCGTTTTAATCGTCTCTTTCAATCTCCGTGAAGAACTCAGCTTCAAATTTCACCTCTACAAATATTTTTGCTATCGTTTTCTAGAAATCGTGGGAAAATTTTTGCCAGGAGAAAGAATTATCATCTCTGATGATTTGAACAATGGCGTTTTATTTGTCGAGTTCTTTAACTCCAACCCATTTCTCGAAACCCTTAAACCCTTCTAATACCCTCTTCCCCATTCAATTTCGGGGTTCTCTATCTAGTTTCATTCGTCGGAGAAAACCAAGGGACGCTAAATTAAGCTCTGAATTCAGCTTATTTCGTTCAAGAAGAAATGGTTTGATTACTTGTTGTAGTACAACGAGCTTTGAGTCTAATGAGTCTTCAGTTACAAAGGAAGAAGATGTTGAGTCGAATCCTCTGTTTGAGGTTTATCTCTATTTCAATTAGTAGCTAGAAGTATGCAGTATGAATGGTCAATTCTGTCAATTGTAGGTTTTATAGAATGGAAAGTGATGAATTTGCTAGCTAATACGTGATAAATCAATTAGATTGATTGGTATACTCAATCTTCAATTTGTTTAATGGAGGTTTAAAGCTTTATTCGTTTTTTCTTTTTTTGTTGGATTTTACAGAGATTAAGAGAGGTTGAAAGAGAACGGCTTAGCAACATGGAAGAGCTAGAGAGAAAAGCTAATGTACAATTAGAAAGGCAGCTTGTGATGGCTTCAGATTGGAGTAGAACATTGTTAACGATGCGTGGGAAGTTAAAAGGAACAGAATGGGATCCTGAAACCTCCCACCGGATCAATTTTAGTGATTTTATGAAGCTGTTAGATTCCAACAGTGTTCAGTATATGGAATATTCAAATTACGGACAGACGATATCAGGTTCGAAGTCATTGATATGGTTAACTGCGGTTTTATTTCTGAAAAAAGTTAGGTCCTTAAGGATTCTCTTCCAGTGATAGTACTGCTCTTAGTTCTACTTTCAGCTTATTATTTTTAGTGTGGTTAGTTTCTGTTTAATTGGTCTTCCTGAAATTTCTGTTTGTCTTTCTGAATTGATATTCAATCACATTTATGTATTTGATACATTGCATCATGCTGCACAAAGCTAGAATATGGCGTCTAATTTTCTTGAACTCATTTGCTTAAACTTTTGTTGTCGTTGCAGTGATATTGCCTTATTATAAAGATGGGGAGCCTCTAGGAGAAGAAGAAAACTTGAATAAGGAGATAATTTTTCGTCGTCACATTGTAGACCGAATGCCGATTGATGGTTGGAATGATGTGTGGAAGAAGTTGCATCAGCAAATAGTCAACGTGGAGGTTTTCAATGTAGATGTGGTTCCAGCTGAAGTGTATACTACAGTTGCCACTTTTGTGGTTTGGTCTATGAGACTTGCCCTTTTTGTTTCGCTTTATGTTTGGATCGATAGTATCACGAGGCCAATCTATGCCAAGTTAATCCCTTGTGATCTTGGAACCCCTATTAAAAAGATAAGGCAGCCTCTCAAGCGCCAAGCACTCGGTTCACTAGGCAAGAGTCGGTATGTTGAGAAATGGACTACTTCCTTCTGTATAGACCAACCACTTATGCTTGAGTTCGTTGGATCTAAGATAATGTTTGATTCTTGCTGCCAGGGCAAAATTTATATCAGCAGAGGAGAAAACGGGTGTAACTTTTGAGGATTTTGCGGGGCAGGAGTATATAAAAAGAGAATTACAAGAAATTGTGCGAATTTTAAAGAATGACGAGGAATTTCAGAACAAAGGCATTTATTGTCCGAAAGGTGTTCTGCTTCATGGACCTCCTGGAACGGGAAAAACTCTGTTGGCTAAAGCTATTGCCGGAGAAGCTGGTTTACCTTTCTTCGCAGCAAATGGAACTGACTTTGTCGAGGTGAGTGATTGACTGTATCAACAATACTAGTTATCTTGGTTTCTTAAGGTCTTGAGTTAATGGAGTTTTCCTGTTTTCCTTTAAATCTCTCAGATGTTTGTAGGAGTAGCTGCATCTCGTGTTAAAGATCTCTTTGCTAGCTCTCGTTCATATGCGCCATCTATAATCTTTATTGATGAGATTGATGCAATTGGAAGTAAACGAGGTGGACCTGATATTGGTGGGGTAAGAATGTGATGCTTTCTTTGTTCCGAAATTTAGATCTTAATATATGAGAAGTAACTTTCTTTAGAAATGTGTTACTAATTGAATAGGGAGGAGCAGAGCGAGAACAAGGTTTGCTTCAAATATTGACTGAGATGGATGGATTTAAAGTTACTACATCACAAGTAATGTCTTCGTTTGCTATATAGTTTCGAAATAGTAAAACCTTTCTTGCTATTAATCATGGATTTTTACAGGTATTAGTCATAGGTGCAACAAATAGATTAGATATCCTTGATCCTGCTCTCTTGAGAAAAGGTCGTTTCGACAAAATCATAAGAGTTGGTTTACCGTCAAAAGATGGTAGATTGGCGATATTAAAGGTACTTAATTTTACTTTTCCAGAACTGAAGAGTTTTGGTTGGCTTTGTGCTTTGGCTTAAGGTTCTGTTTGTAATGAAAGGTACATGCTAGAAATAAATTCTTTCGATCTGAGGCTGAGAAGGAGGAGTTGCTGCAAGAAGTAGCTGAGAACACGGAAGATTTTACTGGAGCAGAACTGCAAAACGTTCTGTAATATACAATGCTACAGCTTTAACTATGCGATTAGATGCAGAGGGAAAAAACCGAAAAACACTGATTTTTGGTTAATGGTTTGCAGAAATGAAGCTGGAATATTGACTGCTAGAAAAGATTTAGATTACATTGGAAGAGAAGAAGTCCTAGAGGCGCTTAAGCGGGTATTCAGTGTTTAACATGCAGTTTATTCGATGCTTACATGCTGCTTTAGCAAATTCTAATTCCACTCCTTACAGCAAAAAGGGACATTTGAGACTGGACAAGAAGATAGTACTGAAGTTCCAGAGGAACTGAAGTTGAGATTGGCTTACCGAGAAGCAGCTGTTGCTGTTCTTGCTTGTTATCTCCCAGACCAGTACCGTCCAATAGGCGAGGTTGATTAAGAAACTTGATTTCAGTTTCCTTCAAGTGTTATTTGGATTATATCATGACTGAGGCCATTGTTCCATGTGCCTCTCTCTCTCTCTTTCTGCAGACGGACATAAACTCGATCAGAAGCCAACCAAATATGCGTTACACTGAGACTTCAGGAAGAGTTTTTGCTAGAAAGTCAGATTATGTGAACTCAATAATCCGTGCATGTGCTCGTAAGTTTTAAAGCCAAAAATGTTGAAATGTTTCACTATTTTATTCGTTATAGATCACAAAAAGCTCTGTTGCTCACTTCATTCCCTTGTTTGAGTATAGCTAGAGTAGTTGAAGAAGAGATGTTTGGAATAGAAAACTTGTGTTGGATCTCTGCTAAGTCTACTTTAGAAGCTTCACAGCGAGCAGAATTTCTGATTCTTCAGACGGGAATGACTGCTTTTGGAAAAGCTTACTACCGAAACCAAAGAGACCTTGTTCCAAACGTAAGCTTTTATAGATATACTCCTGTTTTTTTTGTTAATTCTTCAGAGTCTCATAAATCACCAATTTCTATTCTTTTTCACGTAGCTTGTTCCCAAACTTGAGGCATTACGAGATGAATACATGCGGTATGCTGTTGAGAAATGCTCATCAATCTTACAAGAGTATCAATCAGCACTTGAAGAAATCACAGGTTAGAATATCAAATCCTCTCTGTTTCTTCATTGCAATTGGAGACAACATCATACACTCAAGGACTTAAAGAATGTAAAAACATTTTCAGATGTGCTTCTTGAAAAGGGAGAAATCAAAGCCGATGAAATTTGGAACATTTACAACACAGCTCCAAGGATTCCTCAAGTTAGTTATCTCTCTCCCTCTTCTCTCTCTATTTCTGTTTGTTCCCGTTCTTACAGGTCCTTTGATTCTTGAAACAGAAACCAGTGAGAGATGTCGATGAATATGGAGCTTTAATCTATGCTGGAAGATGGGGAATTCACGGTGTTTCGCTTCCAGGAAGAGTAACATTCGCTCCTGGTAACGTTGGTTTTGCAACATTTGGAGCTCCTCGTCCCATGGAGGTATGTAGTAGAAAACAAACCACTCAAAGATCAAACCTATACAGCTTTTCTTTTCTCTTATATCTCCTATGTTGTGTTTTATGCAGACACAAATCATAAGCGATGATACATGGAAACTAGTGGATGAGATTTGGGATAAAAAGGTTGAAGAAATCAAAACACAAGCTGTAATTGAAGTTGAAGAAGAGAAAAAGAAACCTCAGATTTTGATGGCAACCCATTTCTTTTGAAATCATTTGTAAGTTTCTTAGATTCATGGTTTTAATTAAACATCAATGATCATCAAACACTAACAAGAATTACTGTTTTGTTTCTATGTTTTCAGTTCAGTTTTGCAGTCTCAAGAACATCATACATATATGAACAAATCTCTGTAAAACAGAGAATATCTTTAGGGCAAGGTCTGTTGAATCCACTAGTTTATGTCTTGAGAGAATATTAGATGTTATCATTTTTTTCTTTCTAAAAAATTGGATATTGTTATTTATTGATTCGATTTGCTTGGCTTGTAGGACATGGGCATACAAAACTAAAAAAAAGTTGATGCACTCTCATCTTGCTTTTTGTAAAATCAGATAGCTTTTTCTTTTTTTTTAGTATATTGATTTTTTTGTAGTAACTAATTTGGATAACGTTATCTTAACAATCATAGAAATGTTGAAAGAGAGGCAAATTGAAACACCTAACCGATGGCGACAATAACGTCACAGGTCGATATCAATACCATAATCTTCTTCCTTAGTAGTTACTTGTAACATGACTCTTATTTAACTTATACGACTGATGTATTCCAATATGTCTTCAAATAATGGTCGTTAGTTAATAAGAGCCATGATTTTTATTTAACGTATATGACTAATGTATTCCATTCTGCCTAAACATTTTTTTTGTTGTCAACCTTACTCTTATAATTGGATCGACAAGGACCGATCCATAGCTAAAACCAATATTTTAAAATCCTTTTTTTTTCTTCCCTTTAATTGGAGAGGAATCAAACTCTGCTGTTTGAGGAAAACTAAAGTAACCACTAATACTAGACCAATCGTCCTTACCAATTATCTGCCTAAACTTTCTAAACTCCGAATTTTATTATACGAGACAATTATCTAAAAACAAATACCTGTAAAAAATGCTGCAAGAATAATATGCACAAATTTCAAAATATTTTGAGACGACCTTGACTTATAAAGGGTTTACTATTTATCTTTTATCTTTTACATTTTACATTTTACATTTTACATTTTACATTTTACATTTTGAAGTTTGAATACTCAATAAAGTGTTCTATGCAAGTTGTTCTGAAAAACATTTTACAAAAGTACCTGTGGGTGGTGCGATAGTTAGATTGTATGGATTTGTTTTTATCGATCGTCTTAAATTGTATCATTTTTGTACGGTTTCTTAACTTTTTACCTGATTAAAGCTGTGGCCCAATGAATGAACAAGTTGCTTAAATTCCAAGTGATTCATAATGGCTGTATATACAACTATATATTTATCTGTTTTTTTATCGATAATTCTATCGACAATATTTGATTTATAATTTACATTCTCTGAAATCTATATTTTATTAGATTATATCTTTTTTAGAATCAAATATATTAACATTTAACTATTTGGTCAAATACATTATATTTTTTGACATTTTTTTGTTTTTAGTCATGTTTTAGTACATATTAGTTAATTTGAAATTTACAACATGAAATAAAAAATTAATATGTATATAGTTTAAAATATTTATACTTTTGAAATTACTTTATTTATAGGTTTATATATAGAATTACTTTTATAATTTTCAAAATATGTATATAAAGTAATAAACCTACTTTTAAAAATTAATTCTATAAAAAAATAAAAAAGAGTGGAGCAATTTAAATAAATGGATTGAGCAACCACCGCTTCAATAACATGTTCGTGTAGCCTCCAAGTGACACTACTCCTAGTGTTATTGAAGTTGTTAGTATTTCGTATCATTCATTATGTCTTTTATATATAAATTAATATTATTATTATTATTATTTGAAACTAACATATAAATTTATGGGGTGGTTATGAATTTTTCTATTTTTTTTGTCCGTATGAATTTTTCTATTCATGTTAGCTTTATATATATTCCTACTTTTTAAAATGATCTTAATTTATTTATTACGTAAATAATTTTAATGATATATCAAGAAAGAAAAAAAATAATTAGGTCAAACCGTGTTGAAAATATTGATCTTTTTTTTTTTTCTTAGTTATATCTTTTCTACCAATAGTACTCTAAATGAACCCAAAAAAAAGTCACTTACTCACTTACCTAATAAACACTTAAATCCATATAATATAACAAAGCATCTATCGTTTAGTCGAATGGCTGAGTAAAAAAGACTCGAAACTAACTTATAATTATTTATAGTATTTTAAAAGTTACTTATTTGGTTGTCCCTGGTCCTCGAATATAATTAAATTTTATGTAGCCTGTCAATCCGAAAATTAAATAAGAACAAAAATCTCAAGATCTGGCTCAAATTTTAGTTTATGTCCATTAAATCTAACCACCAATAATAATAAAAACATACAATCCTTAATTTAATCCAAATACGACTGTGAATAATAAAACATCATCAAGATCAAAAAATGCATCTTTCTATATTTATATTGAGAATATTTTGGGTTTGTGAATTGTGACCAATTACAATAATTGACAGAGTAGTTATGTCTTCATCGATACTCACCGCACCTGCTCTAGCTATATAAATATTAATGTCTTTAAAGTCACATGTCGTCTACAATAGCTTCATCTACCTTCTGTTTATTATTCAAAGATTAGGTCAAATTCTTTTTGTTATTGTTTTAAATTTAAAGATAATTCTTCGAGAAATTAGAATATTATGTCAATTTTTTCTTTATAAAGAATATAGATACAAAAGAGAAATTATTCCCGACAAGTCAAGATACTAGTGATGGGCAAATATATGTGAAAAAGTCATGAAAAAAAATCTAAATTCTGCACAATAATACAATGGTAAAATGATGAGCAAAAAATGACAATTAAATGATGATTGATACCATAAAATTAGTGAAACAAATTAAAAGAAAATAAATTATATTCAGAAAATTATTATAATTGAGTAAGACTTAAAAATAAGAAAAACATAGTATTTGTATTCTAAGAAATTCTATATATTACTTAAAATGGTTTTACCAGTAAAAAGTTCTAAAATTTACAAATATCATATATCGCGACAAAAACGAACACTACAAACTAAAATATCCAAATATATCGAAAAAATTATAGGTAGTAGCGGATTCATGTTATGGATTGTGGGCGCATTTGCCCCTACAAACATTTTTTTTTTAATTTTTACTATATAATTTTATCATATTTTCAAAAATACCTTTATATTATTGCTTTCTTATATGTTTGCCCTCACTAAACATAATTTCTAGATCCACTCCTAATTATAGGTGAAAGCTTATATGTTGTAAAAGTCTAAGTTTAAGACTAAGGGAAAACTCCTTGATAGGTGAAAGCTTTTCCAAATATGTTGTAAAAGTCTGTAAATCATTTGGTTTTTCCTCTATTTTAAATAATTCAGTGATGTTTGTCGAGAAAATTATAGTATATTTTTTAAAAAAGATAGTGGAATTGAGAAATTCCAATCCATAACCAAAATTATAGTATATAATTTTAATTTTGTGATTAACAATTTATTTATCAAAAAAGTGGTAAAATGATTGAGCTCATAATATCATTTGGTAGTTTTGAAATTACTCACATGCAATTCAAAAACTTTATACGAAAGAAAACACTCAGAAAAATTTGGAATTAGATTTATATGATCGAGACACTGTCGTAACGTAATTGAGACGTAAATTATACCCTAACTGATAATTATTTTGCCCACAAATTTTGCTTACACGTAGCCATGCAACTTTAATTTGTTTTTTAGCTAATTTGCAAAATATTTAATGTCTTCACTTGCCGCTAAGCCTAACTATCTAATCATTAATTAAAGCTGAATCGATTTTGATAATTGTAGTGATTGGATTTTATAATCAGACCAAACTTTATTGTAGCAAATAAGCAACTGACATTAAATTAATGTAAAATAAAACATATATGTATAGTAGTAGTTACCATGTGCTAATTAATTAATTGAATTGAAGTTATAAGTTTTTTTCACAATAAGATTGAGAAGGTCCGATTTATAACTTAAAATTTACATTATAAAATATTTTCTAGTTTACTATACGTAGTAGAAACAAATTTAACTTTGATTCAAGAGTTATTAGCTAGATCATTCAAACTATTTAGGTAGATAATAAAAAGTTTTTTCTAAAAATATAATATATTACTAGTAATTCTTGAGGTAATGTTTCATGTTTTTCTGTAAAACAATAATTAGTGGATGCAGACACTTAGCAATCATTATCTTTGTGAATTTATTAAATTTAACGAATAAAGTGTTGATCTTTTTGTTACTTGTGAATGAAGTATGTGTCCAATGCAAAGTGCAAACATATAAAAAAATTTATTAAACGAAAAAAAACTCAATCATTTATTCTTCATCCTTAATTTATACTTTACATAATCATTTATACATATATTCCTGCAAATCACTTATTTCAAATCATGAAATTAACATGTGACAATACTTGCAACTTGCAACATTTTTTCTTCCTTTTTTATATATAATTTCATTTTTGGTGATAGATATGGTCCAGAGACATGCATTGGATGTTGATATGAGGAAATTCGATCACTTGTTTGTTGAAAATCTTAACAACACATTTTTAAAATATAGATAAGGTTGAATTTGTTTTCTTTGACAAAGAAAATTTTACCACAATTTACGATTAATGTTGGGGACTTGACTTGATTTGTTATAAATATTTTGTTTCTTTTTAAAATATACTAATATCAAGTCGAATTAATTCGACATTACTTTCTTTGTCTACTATTAATCGGCTAATCTATATATTTAAAATCTATAATAAATTTAGTCGGCAAGATCATCTACTTACATACAATATTTTGCAATTTAAATGAGAAAAACATGTTTTTGTTGTTGACAATATATCTCATTAATATAGAAAATGTATTATGAGATAGAACAATGTTTACAATAAACTATAAACCGCTAATATTGGGAGCATTGATATCTGTCTTATGATTCAACAATTAAATAAAAAGAGAAAATACAAAATAAACTCTTCAATTTCAAAAAATCTTTTAGGTAAAATATATCCGTCATTCTGCTTGAAAGGATCTATTTTCCAAAAGAGAATTATATTAAATAATTTAGGCTTCGTCTTGAGGGAACGTATAAGCTTCGGTCTAGAACCTCTTTTGGACATCAAAAAAAAAATCTGCCGTTCTTCAGAATATTTGCATAGTGATCATCTCAACTTCTATCATTTTGAGAAATATCAGATCATATACGTCATAGTGCTTCAACTTCAGAATACAATGCTGATAAACTTTTACATATTCCACTAGTTTTCAACGTTTTCTTTGTTAGTATTTAGAAATCAGTACCATTGGTCGAGAGAATATAATAATTTGCATGTAAAACGGTGTTAATTAAAATAATATGTATGTAAAAGAATTAAGAATAGAGTCACGCGGATGAGAAGAGGTTAAAGAGACAGGCTGTCACACAAATAAAAACAACAGTTGGAAGTCGAGAAAACCATAAAGGATTCATTCACGGACTCGAAACAAAGAAGGCAAGTTGCAACTTGGAGCTCGACAAGTTTTACCATTTGATTTAATAATACGACACCGTCACGGGTCACTACCAAACATTTTTTTGCTTACTGGGGGATCTCTGATTCCTTTTTCACTTTTCTTTTTTTCTTATTCTTCTTTCAACAAAAATATAAAATTCCACCGAAAATACTGTTTAATTAAGGATTAATGAAAATACTATTGTTAATGAAAGTATTTAAGGCATCTCACTTTTATTGTAGTACTTTTGCTTTCGAATATATATGTTTTTAAAACGTGCGCTTATTCATATTAATTATCGAAGACGTGATATAATTGTTAGAATTTTGTCACATATCGTCTTAATTCGTAATTCATAAACAATATATAAGTGTGTGATTATTTTTTCTATAGAACTTTTTTTTTATATGAGTTAAATCGTATTAGAGCTGATTGTATACCATAAATTACATGCTTTAGCTTTAGAAGTTTATTTATAAGCATAAACAAATATATTAAAATTTTATCTCATATTTTCTTAGGATTGTAAATTTTAGACAATATTTATGTATGTGAAAATTATCTTTCTTACTCAAATATTATATACAGCTTTGTAAACATACCCAAACAAAATATACACTTACGTTGCACCAAAAAAGAAAATCTTCATACGTTGTGTCAATACAAAAGAACAAAAAAAAGTAGTCGTATACCTAGAATATGCGATGTACACTTTATACTTTATTTTGTAAAAACTATATACTTTATAAAGTTACTTAATACTAGACCTACTCGCATGCTTTATTCTTTAGTTTTTGTAAAATCTATATAAAGTAAATTCAGACTTATCATAAATCCTAATACTATCCACAAACACTGTATGGTCCGTATCATTATTTCTTTCCTCGAAGATCGTATCATTTATATCATATTTACATAATCTCTTTCAATTATATTATTAACCAAATAAAAATAAATCGACAATAATTTATACAAACCACAGATTCTTTAGTGAGAAAGCTTTTATGACTATAAAACACACTATCATCACTAACTCAAATATCTCAAAACACATCACAATGGGCTCTTCTTCTCCATTTACAAGGAGAAACAGAGTTCCATTATCCTCTCTTTTTCTCTGTTTTCTTCTCTCTTACTTAAATTCATCAAACGCTCAATCTTCACCAGTTTTTGCTTGCGATGTTGCTAAAAACCCTTCTCTTGCTGCTTATGGATTCTGCAACAATGATTTAAAAATCGAATATCGAGTCGCTGATCTTATTGCAAGGCTTACGTTACAGGAAAAGATTGGATTCTTAACAAGTAAAGCTCATGGTGTTACTAGACTTGGGATTCCAGATTATGAATGGTGGTCTGAAGCACTTCATGGTGTTTCTTATGTTGGACCTGGTACTCGATTTTCCGGTTTAGTTCCTGGAGCTACGAGTTTTCCTCAAGTTATACTTACTGCTGCTTCTTTCAATGTATCTCTCTTTCAGGCCATTGGCAAGGTAATCACTTTTTATCCATTTTTGACTCTCTTTTTTTATCCTCAATATTCGTTTTTTCATTTTATTTTCAACCTTTGCTTTTAACTCTTTTTTTGGATAATGTAAATTTTATCATTTTCTAGTTTCGTTTGGTACAAGTAAACACCTACTTCGCAATACGCTAAACGACGTCGTTTCCGTACATTTAGTAGTACAAACATTTACAGCATTTAATTGTATTGTTTTCAGTGCCCATGATTGTATATATCCTAGTTTGATTTTCGTTTTTTTTTTCAAACTATTAGATCCACAAAGTCGATTCATATCCTAAATTTTAAATTATGTTTTACCAAGTTACGCGTTTATATAAAGTCAGTGGAAAACTGTAGAAATGAATATTAACAATAACCATGATTTTTTCAATGCCCATGATTGTAATTTCTAATATGGTTTTAGATTTTTTTGTTCCTTGTGAAAAATTTAGTTCTACAAAATTCAATTCATAATCTTAAAACTCATATTTTGTGATTTTATGTGTTTAATTGAAGTCGAACTTCGACAAAAAATTTATAGAAGTGGATATTAACTACTTGACCAAACATACATTCTCATATAATTTAATTTGTAATTTTAGAGATTTTTTTTACGTCACTATGACATTGTTATTTTTGAATGACATTGTTATATTTTTGTTGTTGTGTAAGGTTGTGTCGACAGAAGCGAGGGCAATGTATAACGTAGGACTAGCAGGACTAACGTATTGGTCACCAAATGTGAACATCTTCCGAGATCCAAGATGGGGAAGAGGACAAGAAACTCCTGGAGAAGATCCATTACTCTCTAGCAAATATGCTTCAGGTTACGTTAAGGGTCTTCAAGAGGCTGATAGTAAGGATCCTAATCGTCTCAAAGTCGCAGCTTGCTGCAAACACTATACAGCTTACGATGTTGATAATTGGAAAGGCGTTGAACGTTACAATTTTGATGCAGTGGTAAATGATCTAGTAACTTTTGGACTAGGATCCAGTTTAATTTCAGTTACTAACTGTGTTTTGTTTGTTTGTTCGATGGAATAGGTGACTCAACAAGATATGGATGATACATTTCAACCACCGTTTAAGAGTTGTGTGATTGATGGAAATGTAGCGAGTGTGATGTGTTCTTACAATAAAGTTAATGGAAAACCGACATGTGCTGATCCTGATCTCCTCTCTGGTGTTATCCGTGGCGAATGGAAGTTAAACGGGTAATGATCCGAATCCGAATCCAATCAGAGGGTATTCATCGGTTTCGGTTCTGATTTCGGGAGTTTTGTCTTTGTGGTATAGGTACATTGTTTCGGATTGTGATTCAGTAGATGTGATATATAAGAACCAACACTATACCAAGACACCAGAAGAAGCTGCAGCCATATCTATAAATGCAGGTTTGGATTTGAACTGTGGTTACTTCTTGGGACAACATACAGAGGATGCAGTAAAGGCAGGTTTGGTAAAGGAAGCAGCAATCGACAAAGCGATTACGAACAACTTTTTGACCCTTATGCGTTTAGGATTCTTTGATGGAGATCCAAAGAAGCAAATCTATGGTGGCTTAGGTCCTAAAGATGTTTGCACATCAGCAAATCAAGAGCTAGCAGCAGAAGCTGCAAGACAAGGCATTGTTCTACTTAAGAATACTAAATGCTTACCACTTTCTCCTAAAGCTATCGAAACATTAGCTGTTATTGGACCTAATGCTAATGTCACCAAAACAATGATTGGAAACTATGAAGGCACACCTTGTAAATACACAACACCTCTTCAGGGATTAGCAGGTTCTGTATCTACAACATATCTACCTGGTTGCTCCAATGTGGCTTGTGCAGTGGCTGATGTAGATGGCGCAACGAAGCTAGCTTCGACTGCGGATGCAACCGTGCTTGTAATCGGTGCTGATCAGTCTATTGAAGCAGAGAGTCGAGACAGAGTTGACTTGAACCTTCCTGGAAAACAACAACAATTGGTGACTGAAGTGGCTAAAGCATCAAAAGGACCTGTATTGCTAGTCATTATGTCTGGTGGAGGTTTTGATATTACGTTTGCTAAGAATGATCCTAAGATCGCCGGAATTTTGTGGGTTGGTTATCCCGGAGAAGCTGGTGGTATCGCCATTGCTGATGTTATCTTTGGTCGTTATAATCCAAGTAAGACTCTGTTTCTTCTGTAATCACACATAAAAGCGATTAAACCGGTTTTGAAATTACAAATTAGATCGATTAAACCGGTATTGAAATTACGGTATTGATAAACCGGTGGTTTTTGTAGGTGGAAGATTACCGATGACTTGGTATCCACAATCGTATGTGGAGAAAGTTCCGATGACGAATATGAACATGAGACCCGATAAATCAAACGGATATCCAGGTCGGAGTTACAGATTCTACACCGGAGAAACAGTTTACGCCTTCGGAGATGGACTCAGCTACACGAAATTTAGTCACAGCTTAGTCAAAGCTCCACAACTTGTTTCTCTCAGTCTCGCAGAAAATCACATTTGCCGATCATCGGAATGTCAATCACTAGACGCAATCGGACCACATTGCGAGAACACAGTTTCCGGCGGAGGATCAGCGTTTGAAGTTCATATTAAGGTACGAAACAGCGGAGATCGAGAAGGAATTCATACAGTGTTTCTATTCACAACACCACCGGCGATTCATGGATCTCCGAAGAAACATCTATTAGGATTTGAGAAGATTCGATTAGGGAAGATGGAAGAAGTAGTGGTTAGGTTTAAGGTTGAGACCTGTAAAGATCTGAGTGTTGTTGATGAATTCGGGAAGAGGAAAATTGGATTGGGAAAGCATCTTCTTCATGTCGGCGATTTGAAACATTCCTTAAGCATTAGGATCTGATTCTATTTTTATTTTTTCTTCTTCATTTGAGAAAAAAATGGTATTTATATGCTTAAGCTTGTGAAATCTCGGAAACAAAAGGAATAATAAAAAAAAAAATTGTGAATCTCGTGGATCCAATATTGGGCCTAAAAAAGGCCCATAAGCCATTGTATTCGAAACTATCGGACCTAATTAACCGGAGTGATTTGACCCAAAATTCGGAAATTTAGTTTCGGTTTATTTGTGGTTTGATTTTAAAAAGATTTACCTCTAACAGAATATATCACGTTTTCCTTTTTTTTCTGAAACTGTAACACTTTCCAGGAAAACAAAACAAAACCTAAAAATCTCAGAAAGTAAGATTTGCGAAAAGCTTTTAATGAAAAAGGAGCAGACAGGACGAAAATTCGCTTTCTTAAATCCATTAGGGTACTGTTATCTTCGTCGAATTCGAATTCGCATGAACACTTGAGCTAAAAAGGTAAGATTCTATTATTTCTATTTATTTATGTATTTTATTCAAATTAGGTGAAGCATACACAAGTTCACTTGTGGGAAATTTTTTTTCAGAAGGGCGTGGAATTGGACGGTGAGGAGATTTTTGGTTTTGGAGACATGGCGCAAAATGGGTATGTGGTTCCGGCGGATCCTTCGGCGGTTGTGACGGTGAAAAAGAAGACGCCACAATCGTCGCGGAATTGGCTTTTAATTGACGCGATGGGACAGAGTACGCCACTTGATGTCGACAAGTATGCAATTATGCACCGTGTCCAGATCCACGCGCGTGATCTTCGGATTCTCGACCCGAATTTATCTTACCCTTCCACTATTCTTGGTCGTGAGAGAGCCATTGTGCTTAATTTGGAGGTTGGGATTTGTTAATTTGTTCTTATTGTGTTTTGTTTTGTTTCAGAGTGTGATTTTTGATTAATGTTTATTTGTGTGTTTGTGGTGGCCTTGATGCAGCATATCAAGGCGATTATCACTTCCGAAGAGGTTAGATATCTAGAATTTTGCAGTATATAGATTCTATTTTGATTTGTTTTGGTGGATTTCTTCTAATATCCTGAAGTTTATGTTGAAGTCTGGTTCTTTGATGAAGGCAATTTTCTTTTTCGAAACTGACTCTGAGGAAGGAACTTTGAGTAATCACTGAAACTGGCAATATTCTGCTAATTTTTCAGTGTTGTTCACTATCTCATCTAGTTTTTGATTTAGTTAGCAGTATGGAATGCTTAGAGAATTAGAGTTTAGATGTCTATAAATAAGATTTCTCCATGTGATTGTCATTGCAAATGAACCTTATCACTTCTTGTATTAATGACTTGAGTTGCTGCAGGTTTTGCTTCGGGATCCTTCAGATCAGTATGTTATTCCAGTTGTGGAGGAGCTTCAAAGACGTTTACCTGTTGGAAATGAAGCACACCATGATCAAGGAGATGGAAAAGAGGGCTTAGGTGCACAGAATGATGCCGATGCTGGTGAAGAAGATGGTACTATCTCCACAGACGTTTGACTCTTTTTCAGACATTCTAAATATATGAAAATTTTCGTCTTTTTTGATTGCTACGATAACATACCTTAGCTTGTTTGCGTTCTTTGGTATATTAAAATGTTTGC
The DNA here is from genome assembly GCA_900406405.1 of Lepidium africanum. Classification (NCBI taxonomy): domain Eukaryota; kingdom Viridiplantae; phylum Streptophyta; class Magnoliopsida; order Brassicales; family Brassicaceae; genus Lepidium; species Lepidium africanum. The sequence goes on along the minus strand of OVAX01000348.1, from coordinate 34,425 downwards.
TTGTTGCAATATAGAATCCCCATTTGAATTTCGGGCGCTGGAAGTGGCTTTGGAAGCAATCTGTAGCTTCTTAGCTGCAAGGACAACAGAATTAGAAACAGCTGCTTATCCTGCTTTGGATGAGCTTACCTCAAAGGTGGGCACCTCATCGTTTAGTAGCATATCACTAGTGATGATACAATTTTCAACAGCATTTTTACATTGGTCTTGTAGATTAGTAGCCGTAATTTGGATAGAGTTCGAAAATTGAAGAGTGCCATGACTCGGTTGACAGCTCGGGTTCAAAAGGTAAGCAGGTATCTTTTTAATCAGTAAATATGTTGGAAAGAAGATATTGTCCCTTAAAGTTTGTTACAGAAAGAGAATTAAGAAGCTTCATTGCCTTTTTAGGTAAGAGATGAGCTTGAACAGTTGCTGGATGATGACGATGATATGGCAGATCTTTACCTTTCAAGGAAACTTGCTAGTGCTTCCTCACCGGCTAGTAGTGTTGGTGAACCAAATTGGTATCCCACTTCCCCAACAATAGGTTCTAAGATTTCAAGAGCAAGTAGAGCGAGTTTAGCCACAGTTCGTGGAGATGAAAATGATGTTGAAGAACTTGAAATGTTGCTTGAGGTTGGTTGTTACTGCACGGAAGTTATTATCTCATCAGTCTTTCAATCAAATGTGAAGTCTAATAATAGATGCTTCGATATCTTGACAGGCTTACTTCATGCAAATCGATAGCACATTGAACAGATTAACAACGGTAACCATATTGCATTGTTTTTTTTGTTCTTTTCTGCAGACTTTTGGACTCATAAAAACTGTCTTTACAATTCTCAATTTTATAATTTGATGCAGCTACGTGAGTATATCGATGACACTGAGGATTATATTAACATCCAGGTAAATAAAAAAACCTCCAAAATTTCAACCTTTTTGTTCTTGAAATCCTAATCCTCATAAGTCACTGATATTAGCCTAATCATCTGTTTCGTTTTCACAGCTAGACAATCATCGAAATCAGCTGATTCAGGTAAGTGAATGTTGAGAAAAGAAAAAGCTTCACATATATATATATATATATATCATGTTCTTAATGTTGAGCTTTTCTCTTAATCATCTTAAAATATCTGCAGTTGGAGCTTGTATTAAGTTCTGGAACAGTTTGCTTATCAATGTACTCTCTTGTTGCTGGAATATTCGGAATGAACATTCCATACAAATGGAACGATGGCCATGGATACATGTTCAAATATGTATGAAACCAGAATCTGATTTGCATAACAATGAAATGAAAAAATTTCACTCAAGATTAACCTTAAGTTTAATATTGCAGGTGGTGAGCTTAACTGGGACATTTTGTGCAATCTTATTTGTCATCATAATGTCGTACGCAAGGTACAAAGGACTTGTGGGATCTTGATGGCTGAATTTGGGCAGAACAGAGAGATTGTAAAGGAGAAACACACATTTGTCTTTGATTTTTATACTTTTGTCTTTTCACAATCAATTTATTTGTCAGATCATAAAAGTTACCAAACATATTTATAAATAAAGAAAAAAAAAAAACTATTTACAGAATCACTGTGACTTGTAATTGTAAAGATAAGCTAACAGTTACGCCATTGGCTAAGCCTTATACTCAACATATATATATATATATATTTTCCCTATATTCACAAATTATATTAAAAAAGTTCTAATGATCTAGAGTCTAACCAGATTGACCCAATAACTCAAGTTTGAGCTTTAAGCAACATTAGTTTAAAAGGTAAGGTGGGCTTGGGTTTGAATTGGGCCTGTTATTGTTCATTTCCTAACAAATTCAATTTTAATTTGTTTTATCTCATTCAATTTTAATTCTATGATTTCATAAATACTAAGTTAAAGATTTTCTGTAATGCAATTGTATAGTTAATTCCACTTATAGATCGTGGATATAACTATTAACAAAAGAAAAGTTTTTTTTTTTTTGGGTTTTAGTTAACAAAAGAAAAATTGTAAGTGCATAAATATCAATTTTTTTTTTCAGAGTTCAGATTCTAAAAACTCGTATGGTTTTGTATAATAAGATTTCTGAGTTAAAAAAGTCCAATTATAGATTGAACTGTTTGAGAAAAAACAAAATGTATGCATGCGACCTACCAACTCTATTAACGAAGTCATAATAAGAACCTAAAGTATAGCAACAAGGCTTTCGTGTTTCCACATACACATTTATACTATATATTAAAAAAAGACGACGTCAGCAATTTCGCGTGGAGAGTTGAGGCCGAAGCTGACGGAATCGCCGACTCAACCATAGAATATGAAGATTCCTTTAATATTTATTTTTGCTTATTGTACTTTTTATTATTTATTTACTTAAAATATATTGATAGATTCTTCCACTCTACAAGGAACCTCATTGGCTGACGTAATAGGATTTGCCTCTTGGAACATCATAAAAATCAAAATTTTTGCATTTTTTCTTTTCTTTTTCGGTGTGGTCCTTTCAGACAATTTTCCATGACCCCACGACAAATTAATTTATCACTTTTTATTTATAAATAATTCCGTACTTTCATAAAATTAATTCGGTCACACTTCTTCTTTTCATAACGCACATCTAATATTTTCCACTCCTTATTATTATTTTTTTGTGAATTTTGTTGTTGTAGTAAATTTGTGTATTTATATATGGACAGCACGATATGTTGATAAAAGAATGAGTTTACAATGTCTTTTCTTTAAAAAGAATTCTATAATTAATTTACAAAAAAGTAAATATTTAAAATTTATAACTTATATATGGAAAAATGTCTTTATTAAATGGTTAGATATTTAAGATTGAATATACACAGATACTTTGTTAATTAAGAAAGTGATAATAACAAATGAATAATTTGCCTATTTCTCATTTTACCTTGTAAATTAATAATTTAATGTTTTGTTTTTACGTATAATATTATAGTTTGCAGTATAATGTTTTGTTTATACGAATAACAAATTCAATATATATAAAGAACATGGAGAACGAAAATGAATAAAAGGAGGTTTTTATTATTTATAACATTAACTATTAAGATAAACATACAACATAAATAATAATGTGTTAACAATATAGTTAACAATGTACAAAATAACAATTGACAGCAAACAATAACTCAATTATTTTTTCTTTGTTACTTTGCAAATTTTTCAACTGTCTATAGTCAAACAATTTTCCAATATTCAACTACCAATAATCATATAGCTAAACAATAATATCTTGGTGATAATTGTGGTGGAACAAGATCTAAACTTGTTATTCCTAAATTTGATTTTCGAGAGAAACTAAATTACTGCTATTTAGCTATACGAAAATGAATCAATATCTTAGATCGTATCTTAAAAAAAAAAAACCCAAAATAGACTATTTTAATGATTAATTGGGGTTTTAGCTCAGATATTTTGATAATAAAAAACCTTAGCATGGTGTTTCTGATAATATCCTTTTAATTCAATTATTTGAAAAAAAAAACATACAGATTTAGATGTACGTACAAAGGTAAAGTAAGGAAGATATAATCATTAAATTTCCTAGGAGTTTAAAGCCTTTATAAAGCCACAAGCACTTTGCATTTTGGATAGTGGAATCTTATTTAAATTTTAATAATACTATTCTTAATGATGCCAGCTAATTCAATATTTTACTCCATATTCTTGGCAACGAGATTATAGAAAAAAGAAAAAAACAGCGACACATAAAATGACAAAAACAAAATTAAACATCGTTTTTAAGTTAGTAAGACTTAATCAGCTGAGCTCATCATCAAAAAATATTAAAAAAACAAAAACACTTTAATAATCATATAATGACGATGACGTAATATAGAATCAGTTCTGACCGGTTAAGACGGTAATCGGTTAAATTAATACAAGAAGTGACTTGTCTCAACCCTCACTACACTTAAAAGAAAACAAAAAACGAGGGGTAAATACGACATTTCACTTTAAAAGACGGCGTCGTTTTCATCGAAAAGCATATTTAATTAATTTCCGAAAATAGAGCATTGTCTCATCCAATCAAAACCGTTACTATAGTCGGGGACAGAGGGTATTTTCGGTATTTTAGCATTGATTCTCTTACTCACGGTTTATAAACGAGAAGGACCTGAAAGAAGAAAGCTCATAATAATATCTCTCTCTTCTCTTCTTCTCTCTTTTTGTAGCCCGATAATATTTCGACACCTGTTTCACTCTTTGTTCTTTCTTCTTCTTCCTCCATTTTTAGCCCAAGGAGATTCTCAATTTGCTTACGGAATCTCTCTCTCAGATCCATTAGGTAAAGATTTTCACCTTAATTACTGAACAATCTAGTTTAAAGATGAATAAGAATGCATGGTTTCTTCTATCCTTTAGTATCAATTTATTTAGCTTATTTCTGTAATTGTTTCATGCTCTTTGTTTCCTTCTGAGATTAGGGTTTGTGTTTTCATCTTCAAGTTGTAATTTTATGTTTAAGTCTTAATATTTTTCATCTTTTAAGTTGTGAATTTAGATCTTCTTCCCCCAAAGTTTATATCTAGTGAAAAATCTATCTTCAGAATCTTGTTGATTCCATGGTGTTTTAAAATAAATATTTTTAGATCTTGTTATTGTGTTCTTATAACTTATCACCTATCAAACAAAGTTGACTTTGGAAGTTATTATACAGTTTTTCAATGTTCTGATTTTGCTTTTGAGTTACAAACAATTATTGAGTTGTACTGTGTTATAATCTGTGTACCAGTCTAATCTTATCCTTTCTTTCCTTCTGCTTTTTTTAAATAAATTTCTATTATTTTCAACTTTATTTGAGTTTAGAAAGATTTATCCTCACGTTTCACTTTTTACCCAAAGGCTATAAATGTTGCCATCTTAAGTCATTTTGGTTGGTACTTTGTCCTTTTCAAACACAGTTGTAGCCAATTATTGGTCTTTACCTTGGATCTTTCAACTTGCAGTTTGTATTACACTATTAACTCAAAGGGACATTTGGTTATTAGGTTCATGTCTTTGCAGTGTTATTGTTCTTCTTGCTAAGGTTCTTGTCATTACAGTATTGACTAAAAGGACGTTTGGTTATAAGGTTTATGTCATTGCAGTGTTTTTGTTGCTCTTGCTAAGCTTTCCTTTGTACTGACAAATTTTTGAACTGTTGCAGGAGGTATCTTGCTCTTAACCATTCTTGAAGATGGACAGGGCAGATACGTGGGGATTTATCAGTGGTGGGAGATGTTTGTATCTCAAGCTGCTTTTATGATTATAGCTTACAATCACTGTTTTAAGTATTTGTTGTTTTGGTCATCTTGTGCATCGTTCTGCCTTCTCTTCTTATGGATTTGAACGAGAGTGTCGTTCATTTTTCTCGTGCCAATGGTATTGCAAAGCCTGACAATTTCGGTGATACTGCTCTTAGTTTGAAATGTCTTGGAAGCAGTGCAGGGAGATTGATTGGGAGCTCTCACCATAACCACAAGCTTTGTTCTGATGTTTCTAATTGTCCTGATGGTGGTTGCCGTTTGGTTCTTGGTTTGGGTCCAACACCGCCTTCGTATTATTACAATGTCAGGGTTAATGATAATGATAAAGGGTCAGCTTCTTCTGGGAGTTTTCAGGAACTCTCATCAGGAGGTAACTCAATTCTGCAACTTGGTCCTCCTTCTGTGACCATGGATACTTGCAGCGGACTTGATTGTTCGATGGTGACATATAATGACACTAATGTGTCTCAAGCTGTTGTTGACGAGGGTTCTACATCTGCAAGGCGATCAGGTGGCTATATGCCATCGATTCTTTTCGCTCCAAGGACGGAAAATGTGAGAAAGCCTTCAAGAATGCAAGAGTGTAGTACTATTTTTGGAAATGATGCTTATAGTTCACAACCAAGCCATGAGTCAGAGTTCTCTATAAGTGCTTTCTCTGAGAGGTCTACATCTACCACATCTTCTCAGCACAGAACGAGCAACCCTAAGAAATGCAAGTTCATGGGATGTGTAAAAGGAGCTAGAGGAGCTTCAGGTCTCTGCATTGGCCATGGAGGTGGGCAGAGATGCCAGAAACCAGGTTGCAACAAAGGTGCTGAGAGCAAAACTACTTTCTGCAAAGCTCACGGTGGAGGAAAGAGATGCCAACACTTGGGATGCACAAAGAGTGCTGAAGGAAAAACCGATTTCTGCATATCACATGGCGGTGGAAGACGCTGTGGGTTTCCTGAGGGATGTGCTAAGGCTGCTCGCGGCAAATCAGGGCGCTGCATCAAGCACGGTGGTGGTAAAAGATGTAGGATTGAAGGCTGTACACGAAGTGCTGAGGGACAAGCTGGACTTTGTATTTCTCATGGTGGTGGGAGGCGTTGTCAGTATTCAGGTTGTACTAAAGGTGCTCAAGGAAGTACAAACTATTGCAAAGCTCACGGTGGTGGGAAACGCTGCATATTTGCAGGGTGTACAAAGGGTGCAGAAGGTAGTACTCCACTGTGTAAAGCACATGGTGGAGGAAAACGTTGTATGTTTGATGGTGGTGGGATTTGTCCTAAAAGTGTGCATGGTGGGACGAGTTTCTGTGTAGCTCACGGTGGTGGGAAGAGATGTGTTGTAGCCGGGTGCACTAAGAGCGCTCGTGGGCGGACTGATTGTTGTGTGAAGCACGGTGGTGGGAAAAGGTGCAAGTCTGATGGTTGTGAGAAGAGTGCACAAGGTAGCACTGATTTCTGCAAGGCACATGGTGGTGGGAAACGCTGTTCATGGGGAGGAGACTGGAAATGCGAGAAATTTGCTAGAGGAAAGAGCGGTTTATGTGCTGCACATAACAGTATGTCTCAGGACAAGACTGGAAGCAAGATTGGTTTGATTGGACCAGGACTTTTCCGTGGCCTAGTCTCTAGTTCTTCCCAAACTACAACAACTGCAACAACTACTACCACTGATCATTCTCAATCTGGAGTCAGCGCGGTTTCTGATTGTATGGAGTCCATTGATCGTCCCTTGCCACCACTGCATTATCAACCTGAGAAAAGACAGAAGGTGATGATACCAATGCAAGTTCTTGTGCCTCCATCAATGAAATCTTTGAGCTTCTCAAACACTGAGAGACCTGAAATTGAAACAAACAACTACAGTAGTAACAGCAATGGGAGGAACGTCTTTGACTTTATGATTCCTGAGGAGAGAGTCCACGGAGGTGGGCTTATGTCTCTGCTCGTTGGTAGCATGAAACAAACGCTCCATTGATGGAATCTGAAAGCTTCTCTATGTGGTAACAAAGCTAGAATCTGTGAAAGTAATATGTATAGTTTTTGGGGTTTTGTTTCTCTTTCTTTCTTGAGTCCGTTGTACATTTTTGTTTTCTGTTTGTTATTGACCATCTAGTCGATGGTTCGAGCACAAGTCTTTATCTATTTCATTATTGTTGAGAATTTACAATGTAGTAAAAAAGTCTTGTGTTTGTGTATAAATATTAAAAACCAAAGGCCATGTTTTCATATCCGACTTGACAAAGATCCGGATTACCTTTTCGGTCGTCGAGTCAATAAAATAAATTATATGTACCATTATGTATATATATATGATTTTTTTTTTTTAGTTTTATAACTGTAAAATAGAAAGACAAATTATAAAACAGTTTTGCAATTAAGACAACCATTCTGCAAATAGTATTTAGCCTAGTGTCAGATGGTAAATCCACTAATATGTAGGTGCACTTGCACATCACGGGATCAAATCCTTTTACCGTTAATTATTTTTCGTTAGCATTATAAGAGACATTCGACTCTTTGAAAAATCATTTTCCCTTGTTTCTCTTTGGGAAATTTTCTATAGAAGCTTCGTTTTGCGATCAACGATTTCTTTACTCGATCTCCACTCCATTTCTAGGTATCGAATTTCTGTTACATGATTTGCTAGGTTATTGTTTTCTACCTTCTCGATTGATTTCAGGAACGAGTGTTGGCTTGATCCTCATTTTGGTGAAATTACGAATACTTTATCTTGGTTTATCATCGATTATAGATATTTTAGACAATTTTCAGTCTCTAAATTGTTGTTGGTGATGTATCTTGGTTTATCGTGATTGTGGGTTATAGATTAGATGATTTTGAGTTGAGTTTCCAATTTGTTGCTATTTTGGTTTTTTTAAACGATTGTGAGTTAAATTTTTCCTAAATTGATTTTGTTGTCAGTGTTTTGGTCGTGTTGTCACTCATCATGAGGGTACCAAGACCTAATAATCCAATAATTTTTTCACAAAATAAAAGATATGATCGTACGTATTTTTTCTAGATAAGAGATACGAGAAGTGTAACTAACACTTTCACCCTTCGGAATTTTATAAATACATGTTTAAAAAAAAAAAAAAAAAGATAAGAGATACGAGAAATTAGAGAAAATGATGGAAGATAGAGAGAATAAAAGGCTGAAGAAGGACAAAGAAAGGAATGAGCTCATACTTCACAAGGATAGTCTCGTATCTCTTTGGAAGTAAGAGAGAGACAGAGGGAAAGGAGGGATAAGGAGAAGGAGAGCAAGAAGGCATCATCACAATTCTCAACTCTGTTCTCGTTTTTCTTTGGTACTAATAATAACTTTTCACTTTCTCGCCTAAGTTATATTTTATTTTCACTTTTTGTTATGCACACAGAAAATATTAAGCAATATTTTATTTCATATAAGTTTACTAAATTTTTGATTTAATGTATTTTCCTTGTGAATCAATATACTTCCATTTTAATTTCATATTAGTTTTTTCACTTTAACTTAATATATCTTCAAAACAAATACATATCACCAAAAAGTGGTAATCGCCAAAAAGTCTATATTTTCTGATTCATTTTAAATGTTTTATGAGTTTTTTTTTATAGAGTTTATGTTTCACGAAAAAAAGAGAAAGAATTAATGAAAAAATGAGAATGATACTTGAGAAATAGAAATTATTAAAAAATTCTTACAGAGGTGCGAAATTATTTAAGTTCATTTATATATAACTCAATTGAAGAATTGAAACAACAATAGCAGAAACATACAAAAACAATCAATCCAAATTTTATTTTATTCCATATTCCATATATACATATAAAAGATCATAAGATCGTACAAAGAATGAAGAAAAAAGAAATTCATAGGTTTCATTAGTATGACTAAATCAACAATCAATTGAACGTACAATAACAAATTAATCAAACATTTATGAAAGCTCATACAAGAAAGAAAAAAAATAAAGTTACAAGTTATTTTAGTAGGAAAGAATCAATAATCTTAAAAACAACAAACTACCAGAGTCCGAGAATTAAGGATTTGTTTTCTCATTAATTAATTAATCTATATGTTTTGAAACATATTTCTACCATTTTCATATTTGGGCACATTTTATTTACTCGTACTAGCTTTTACCTAATTTAATCACTGTAGAGCTTAGGAATATTCTCTTCTCTGTTAGTTTAGGAAACTCAATGCAAAACCTAAATTTTCAATCTTAATCCCTCAAAATTATGCTATACATTGGCATCTCTTTTTATATGCTAGATAAGTTCCTATTACAATTAGGAAAACTTATATTTTAGATAACTCCTAAAAAATCTCATAAATCTTATTTAACCTAACTACCTAACTTGCTCAACAAGTCTTTGACATTAAGCTTAATCTAACATTCTCCCCTTTAAACTTAATGTCGATTTCTTCTATGTCTTTAACTCCAATGTAGTCTCTCATTTCCTTTAACTTGATTCTTCCAAGAGCCTTAGTTAGAATGTCCGCCTTTTGTATGTTTCTGGGAATATGTTCAACTTTTATATGACCATTTTCAACATATTCTCTTATGAAGTGATACCTCGTATGAATATGCTTGCTTCTTCCATGAAACACCGGATTTTTGGTGAGTGTTATTGCCGATTTATTATCAATGCAAATTGTAACCTTCTCAATTGTTAATCCCGTGATTTCACTTACAAGTTCTTGAAGCCAAATCGCTTGTTTAGCCACCTCAGTTGCAGCCATAAACTTGGCTTCACACGATGAAATGGCCACAATATCTTGCTTTTGAGAGCACCACAAGATTGGGCTTGATCCGAGATAGAAGATGTGTCCGGTGGTGCTTCTTCCATCATTGAGATCCACATTATAACTACTATCACTAAATCCAACAAGCTTTGGTACCTTTGTAGGAGATCTCGTGAATACTAGACCAAGTGTAGTAGTTCCTTTTAAGTACCTTAGACATTGTTTCATGGCAGCTCCATGGGACTTTCTTGGATTGTGCATATAGCGACTCAAGACTCCAACACTATATAACATATCCGGACGAGTATGCAACAAATATCGAAGACATCCAATGTTTTTTCGAAAATTTGTAGAATCAATTTCTTCTTCCTCTTCCGATTTTGATAACTTCAATCCCGAATCCATTGGAACATGAACCAAATTGCACTTACTCATACCCGATTCCTCTAAGATCTTAAGTGTATACCTTCTTTGATTCAAGGTGAACCCTTCTTTGTGTTGGTTTACTTCAATGCCAAGATAATATGTCAACTTTCCCAAATCGCTCATCTCAAATTTTGTGGACATCTCTTCCTTGAACTCATCGATCACTTTTCTACTTGTTCTGGTGAGAAAAAGATCATCTACATAGAAATCAATTAGTAGAATTTATTGTGCTATTACCTTCCTATAAACCGATGGTTCCTTGGTGCAGTGTTCGAATTCAAGTTCCTTGAGGACTTGGTTTAGCATGATGTTCCAAGCTCTTAGTGCTTGCTTTAGTTCGTACAAGGCCTTCTTGAGTTCGTAAACCTTGTGTTCACTTCCCTTGACTTCGAAACCTTCTGGTTGTGACACATAAACGGTTTCCTTAAGTTCACCATTAAGAAACGCCGTTTTGACATCAAGATGATGAATCTCCCATCCATAAGATGCCGGAGTTAATTAGAAGTCGAATAATTTCAAGTGTAGCAACATGAGCAAACACTTCCTCATAGTCAATTCCATGCCTTTGAATATAGCCTTTAGCAACCAATCAAGCTTTGTACTTCCTAATGCTTCCATCGGAGTTTCTCTTGATTTTGAAAATCCACTTAAGTCCGATAGCTATCATTCCCTTCGAGAGCTCCACGAGATCCCACGTCTCATTTCCAACAATGGATGAAATCTCATCTTCACAAGCAAGAATCTATACTTTCAATTCCTTTGCTTCACTAAAAGTTCTAGGTTCATCATCTAAACACAAAAGTAACCTTTCTCCTTCTTTTTCGGCAAGTAAAACATAGTCTTCAAGATGTTTTGGCTTAATGACTTGTCTTTGTGACCTTCTCAAGGTTGGATTAGGTTCTTCCAATTCTTCTTCGACATGTGAACCATTCTCATCGAATTCTTCTTGTTCGTTCGTGACTTCTTGACTGTTGCTTGCGGTACAAGTTTCATTACTTTCCCTTGAAGTAACCTCTTTTCCTTCGTCCCTAGCCACATTTTCTCCTTGATTTTCATGGTGAGCTAGTTCATATTGAAACCCTTGTTCATTATTGTGCATCTCATTGTTGGTTTTGCTCCAATTATATCCTTTTGTCTCATCAAACACAACATCTCGACTCACAACTACTTTTCGAGTAAGAGGATCAAACAATCGATATGCTTTTGATCCGGGTTCGGTTTCCAAGGTGAACAAGCATTCTAGATCGATCATCTAGTTTCTTCAAGTGTGGTGTCTCAACTTTAGCATAGCCAATACACCCAAAAACTCGGACATGGTTGATGTTAGGCTTTTTCCTTCTCAAAATCTCATATGGTGTTTTCCTTCTTAGAGCTCTTGTAGAAATTCGGTTAATAAGATATGTAGAATGCCTCACCGCTTCTCCCCACAAGTACTTTGGAACATGCATATGCTTCATAATGCTTCTAGATATCTCCATGAGAGTTCGATTTCTTCTCTCCACAACTCCGTTTTGTTGTCGAGTATATGGCGCCGTTAAATGCCTTTTGATCTCATTTTATTCACAAAAACTATTGAATTCCTTTGATAGAACTCTCCACCTCTATCTGCTCGGAAAACTTGTATCCTTTATTTTGTTTCTTGTTCGACAATTTTCTTGAAGTTGAATTTTTTGAATGTTTCTCCTTTCTCCTTCAACAAACTCGTCTACATATACCTTCTATGATTGTCAATGAGAACTAGAATGTACCTATTTCTAGCAGCCGTTGATGGTGTTATTGGACCACAAAGATCTCCATGAATGAGCTCTAAAACCTTCTTTGCTCGAAATTGTGTGGCTTGTGGGAAAGCCTTTCTCGTTTGTTTTCCAAGTAAGCAAGAGCCACATACTTTTTTGTTAACACAAATCTTTGGAAGTCCTTTAACAAATCCTCCATCGACCATCTTCTTCATTGTTTCGAGATTTACATGCCCTAATCTCGAGTGCCATCTACTTGATTCACTCAATTTAGTAAGATTCAATTGTGTGATATCCTTTATATCCATAAGTACCTTGTACAAGCGGTTTCTACTACGTTTGGCGCTCACAATAAGCTTCCCCTCTTGATCATGCATAATTAGATTGTCTCCTTTTAACCTAATATCACATCCTTCCTCAGTTGCTTGTCCAAGACTTATGATGTTGCTGTTCAAATCGGAAATAAAATACATATATTTCATCACCTTTTCATTCCTGTTTTGATCAACGAAAGAAATCAGACCTTTCCCTTTAATATCAACTCGTGAGTCATCTCCGAATCTCAATTTTCCGGTGATGGTTTCATCGAGTTTAGTAAAGTACCTTCTATCTCCGGTCATGTGATTGCTTGCTCTATTATCGAGATACCAATTATTGCTCTCCTGATTGTTAGTTTCGAATTTACTTGGAATGCAGGTTTCCTTGTTTAGAAACACAATTTCATGTAGAAATAAATCATCACCTTCTTGTGTTTCTTGGTCATTTTCATCCTCTTGTGCTTCTTGGAGTTTAAGCAATCGATCGAGACACTTTGATGCAAAGTGTCTGTATTTGTCACAACGGTAACAAATAACCTTAGAGATATCAAAATCTCTGTTTCTTTTCGTGACAAAAAACCTAATTACTCGATCCCTTAAGGCTCTGATACCAATTGTAGAACTTAGGAATATTAAATCAAGATTAAAGAAATAGCTCTTCTTTATTAGCTTAGGAAACTCAATGCAAAACCGAAATTTTCAATCTTAATCTCTCAAAGTTATGCCACACATTGACATCTCCTTTTATAGGCTAGATAAGTTCCTATTACAATTAGGAAAACTTATATTTTAGATAACTCCTAAAAAATCTCATAAATCTTATCTAACCTAACTACTTAACTTACTCAACAAATCTTTGACGTTAAGCTTAATCTAACAATCACAACACTTATTGAAACCTATGTAAAATTAGAATGTTAGAATCCATTTCATATATAAAATACTATAGAAGAAATTTGTTTTTGTTTTTGTTTTTTCTTTCTTGCGGCGAATTTTAATTTTATCCTCGTGACACGAAAATAGAAGTTAGTTAATTATATAGATTTTATTTAACTCCTTAATAGGAATGTTACATAATTATTGCTTATCGTACTAAATGACAATGCGAATTATGGAAGTATATATTGTAGTTTTAAGACATTCGGTGTAATTATGTTTAATGGAAAAAATATATGTTTAAAATATGTGGCATATAATCTTGAAAATCAAGCATTAATAAGAAACAAAATCTGTGATTAAAATAAATAAAATAAGAATAAAAAACAAGAAATACCTCATTTTTTTCTTTTGTAACTTTATTCTTAAATTCCAAACTGGATCGATAATGTTCTATCCATAGCCAAAGCCAACACCTTAAAATCCATTTTTTCTTCCACTTGTATTAAGGATAGATCAATACCCAATGCCTCAAGGATTTGTAAAGTGACTATTACCACTAGACCATCTGTCTTCGACGAAATACCTCATTTATTTTAATTTTAATTTAGTACCATGTATTAGTATTATTAATTATTATTTTTAAATGTGATTGGAAAAGTGTTTAATAATTATATATAAAATTTTTCATCATAATTTGATTGTAAATAATAAATTATGATATTATTTAAATATGAAAAATTTGAATAACATTTTTAAAATTTAAAGTATCGTTTGAGTTTTATCAATCTAATTATTTTTCGCGGTTAGAGTTAGTGAGTTTCAAGCTCCACCTCACCTTTGTTGGTGTTGTCAGTGAGGGATCGTCGATCTTCGCTTGGCTCGGTAATTTCACGCTTTTTTCCTTATCTTAGTGTCTTGGTTTGCTGGTGGTTTGTCGCTCGATATAGTATTTGGTTTAGATCTTGTTTGGATATTGGACTTGACCTTTGGGTTGAATCTCGGTTATAGCTTCCTAAAGTTCATCATTTAACTCTCTCTTCGATTCGATCGGATGATGGCTCATTTTTGGTTCGGGTTTTACCGTGTCGAGGTTATGTTCCTCCTTGTCAGTACTCTCAAAACCTTATTGAGGTATGGTCTTTTATGGCTTTATCGAAGTTTTAATCGGTCAACAATGTTTTTTGACTTTGCCATGGAAGAAGTGTCATATTATCTCGTGTCTCAAACTGTTATATGTTTAGCTTCGGTTTCGCATTTAGATAGGCTTTTTTCTAGTGACTTCGAGTAGTTTATGCTCTTGGATTCTATCTTGCCGGTATAGCAGCTCTCTCTTCATTTGTGAGGTATACTTATTCACCAAAAGAGTCTATATCACCAACTTGGTCTTCCTGCAATATATGGTGGTTTCAGTCTTGAGGTAGTGATTCTCGAGTTTATATGTTCATATGTCTCTTGTCTTTTCCAATTATATTTCAGCTTCTCTTTTTTGGGCGTACTCTCTGGAAAAATTTAGTCATCCACCGACTTTTGTATTCGAACTATGTATTCTACCTTAGTTTTAATATCACTCAAACGACCAAAAAAATGAATAAGTCAACCAAATAAATTATAAGCAATAGTTTAAAACATGCCAACGCAAAAAAATTAAGTCAACGAATACAAGCAATAAGTCGACAATTCAAACTAATCAACTTTACTAATAAGTGAGTTAAAAATATAAAATGTCCACAAAAAGCAAATTAAGTGAAAAAAAAAAAAAATCGACGACAAACAAAAAATAAATTAATAATTCAACAATAGAAAAAGTTAACCAATTAATGAACAGTTTAAAGTAATTTAACAAGAAAAATAAAGTCAATGACTACAAAAATATTTAGTCCACAGTTCAAACAAATTAACAATTCAATTTTTTTTAAAAAATTTATTGTTTATAACTAATATTTATATATATATATATATGATGTATATTATATTTTAAAGTATATATATGTTTAAGAATTAAAGAAAATTATATATAGTTTTACATTTATGATTTAAATATTATATATTCTCAATAACGATTCACAAGAGTAATCTAGTCATTTTATTAAAAAAAAGTATATCTATAAATTTTAGGCTAATCATCAAATTCTCCCGTAAATAAATTATTTTTTCCGTCAGCCTTATATAAATATAAGACATTCGTCCCGTTGAAACTGATTTTCCCTCTTTTTTTTTTCGCTACAGAGGCGATTTTCTGGAACGAGCTTGGTTTTGCCATCGAATGATCAAAGCTACTCGATCTCGATTTCTAGGTATGCGATTTCGAATTGTGTTCTAATTTCGAGCTTAAGATCTTACTCTTCCGTGATTGCATCTGTTTATTTCTCCCTTCTCGAGGAATCTACTTCCCTAAATGTTGATTTTACGAACGAATGTTGGTTCTTCTTCCTCCTTTCTACTTCAATTGATCGCAGTTTGTGTTTCTTCAAGTTGGAATGATTCTAGGTTAGATTTCCCCTAATTCTATGGTCGATTTAGTTTCATTTCGTCTCGTGAAATCGTTATCGTCATTTTGGCGGTGAAATCGTCTCGTGAAATCGTTAATCTGAAACTTTCTCACCGAACTTGTTTGTGTTGTGCTCTAGAAAGCTTTAACGGCAGGGGTTTCTTTGGAGTGTGTTGAAAATCACTCGGTGGTGATTTTGGTTTGAAAAAGTCTCATTTTGAAGTCTGGTGATCCACAAGGAACTTCATATTCTTCTACTGTAGCGACTAAATGGATAAAAACGAGTCGTTTGTGTACAATGAAGTGGATTACAAGACACCAATGCAGAGCCCACAAAGCAACCAGACGTGGCCAATGGATAAGATCCGGCAAAGCCGTTTTCAGAAGAAAATGTCATCACTTTTGAGTCCAGTGACACCTAAATGGAATCATAACATTAGCAATACAAGGTCACTTCTTCTGAAATGCTTACGGGACGCAAAATCAGATCCACTACCTCGTAAGCGCATTCCAGTGTCATGCTCAGATGAAGGAATCTTGATGGATGGTGTTCTGGTTACATCAGCCACTAGTAAGAAGGTGTCAGATTCTCCATCCGGCTCTCTTTCACGTTCTTCACTCTTCCGGAGTCAACAGAAGAAGAATGCAGAGTTTAGCAGTCCTAGAAGCGAGTCAGGAAGTCACCAGGTGCGTCTTTTCTTCTTTGTTGTTTACCTACTTGTAAGATTAGAATTGGTATGTAAGTAAGAACATCACTGAGTTACTTAAGAAGTGGTAACAACATGACGCTAGTGATTTGCTGTATTTCGAAGATTGTTATCATTTAACCGAAGCTGAAACCTTTTTGAAGTTGAAGTGTTAGTTTTTGCTAGGAATGATTACAAGTATAGATAATGCTGAAATTCCAATGCCTTGGTCCATTCAGGAGAAGTAAAAATTGTGTATTCTTATTGCAACTAGGCTCACAATAATGTGTTGAAATGTATGATTTGTGGTGATTTTGCAGGAAACCATTAAGTCTCATGAGCAAACTTCAGATGGAGAAGGAAAGATGTTGGTTGCTACACCAAAGGTTATTTTACTTCACACCACTTTCTTTGAAGAATCATAACTAGTTTCTGATTTGCTCTTTTATGTGTGTTTATTAGGCTACTAATCCGTCAAAACTTCAAGCTACTGCTGAACCATTCATCCTCACACCAAGACAAGCTTCTCCTTTACCTTCCCAGCAACTCTCATATGATCATTACAATCCACAGTTTCCATGGGCTGTAAGAGATCTAACCACTTTTCTTCTCCTATGAACCTTCTATGTTTTGTTTCAGAAACGAACTATGCAGCCTCCAAATGACGCTTTTATGTAAACCATCCTCCACTTGCAGCCTTACCCGTACTTTCAAAGGCCTCGGCTTCCCATCTACCTATATCGGAGACCACTACCTTTTCCTCTCTTACCCCATGGGCCTTACCCTTATCAGCTACATAGCCAACAGGAATTTCCAATTCTCTCTGGTAACCGAACACCAACCAGAAGAAACAACAACAACAACAACAGTTCCACAACACCATCCCCTAGCCAGCCTAACACAACCACCAACCAGCCACCTGTCCACAGTCCCATATCTACTACTCCAACAGAGGACCTCAGAACCAGTACTCCCACCACGACTCATGCCCCCTCACCTTCTGTTGATGGACGTGGCACAGAGACTCAAATACAAGACTTGTCAGAGTCACCTTCTAATAGACTTCAAAGAGTGATGCAGAATCCAGACTTGGCTTCACCTTCTGTTGGACTTCAAACAGTGATGCAGAATCCAGACTTGGCTTCACCTTCTGTTGGACCTCGAACTATAACGACAAATAGAGATTGGTTACCTTCTGATGATGGACTTCCAACATACACAGAAGCTCAACTTGATGATATGCTATCAGATAACAAATTCCTCCCAGTTGATATCTTCGGTTACAAATATACAAAGAGAATGCCAGCTTTCGAAGTGGACTACTCACCTTTTTACCGCAACATGTAACATTCTCTACACCTTAGCATGTCTCTTCTCCTCAACCATACTTTCCTGCTTTTTATAGATTTTTTTTACAAAATTTGTTGATTACACATACAAAAGAAAGCTTATTGACCAAAGAGAAGAATAAGTCAATGAAATATATGCAAATATGTTTTCATCATACATCTTCTAATTGTTTTGCTTTCCTTCACTCAAAGAACCTACCAACCAAACCATTGGTTTTATTTAGTTCTTTATTTAGGTTCTATATGCTTAAAACTAGCCTTGAACATTAAACTCAAACCGTACCAAGTATATATATGGTTACCACATTTCGAAAACCGAAAAAACCCAAAATCTACTGAAAAAACGATATGAATTGAACCAAATAACCAAATGCCAAGACTACTTCAAACCAATGAATCCTTAACTAGATCTTGATTTGCAATACCACATTAGAAATGAAAATCTTATCTGGTTTAGACCAAGATCAAATCATTTTCTTGGGTACAATAAACCCATTATGTAGATAGATTTTCATTGCAAATATTTTCGGTTTTCTAATTATGAGATAGTTGTATATAAAAACAGCAAAACCACGAAAATCTCCTAAGCCCACTTCAAAATTTTCTTTATTGATAATATTATATAAAATGTAGAAGATGCTTGCATCATACATGAGTCAGTGCTTGCTAAGCAAGCACCCATAAAAAAAACATATAAAATGTATAAAAAAAACAATAAAAAGACGTAGAAAGACAATGTTGCTTGGCTCGGCGACACAATACAACTATTGAACCCAATCAAAGATCTATACAAAGAAAGAAAGACTGTAACTTGGAGAAAAAGGCTCTCAATTGCTCAACTCTTATTATAATACTTCACAATTTAGCAATCCTACCCTAAACCACACCTGGTTTTAGCCACACGTTTATCAAATTTATAGGCCACACTTGATGTTTTATCTACTTCTACATTATTTCCTTATATTCTAAACCTTTTTACTAGTTCTCTTTAAATTAAAATTCACTATTTTACCATTAGTATGTATATATGCTCAAAGAAAAAAATAGAATATAATAACCAAATCTATCTCAAAACTCCAAAAAATATCACATAGGGATACACCACTTCTTACACTAGAATTCTAATTGAAAAGGTAGCATAGGTGGATTTAACCAAATACCATATTTTACAATACTTAGATCGATGAAACTTGATTTATAGCCAATATAATTTCTAAATCTCTAACAATATCACATAAGAATGTACGACTTTATAAAATCAAATTTTGATGGGAAAACCAGAAGTGGATTTAACCACGTACACTTCTCCCCACAACATCTATATGGAAAAGATACAAATAGAATTGGTATTACTTTGTTGAGTTTGATAATAAAATAGAATCAAGAAAGAAAGAAAACCAAAAAGTTAAGTTTGGTCCGAATAACTTTTGAAACACACTATTAAGCTTTCTCCATGATTATTTGCCAACATGGGGGGCTTATTTTTTTAAGTCTCATTTTGCATGCATCCAGTGGTAACATAATCATTATTACCCATTATATTTATATATTTATATTAATGTTCTTGCTAGTGTTTAATTTTGATCTTGTTAGTCAAAACACTAATCCCTTTCTACCAATTAACATATTTTATAAATAATGTATATTATTTGCAATTTTATCCAGGTTATTAGATGTGGTTTTCCTCCTAACCTTAGGTATATTAGGCAAAAAGACTAGTTATTTCGTAAGCCTACATAAAACTAATAATTTTAGGGTTATGATTAATTTCGGAATAAATCCAGATACACCAAATTTATTAATTTAAGGGTATTTTTTTGTCAATAATTATATCGACAAGTCTTTATCAAAAAACCAAATGTTTTCAAACTTCAAATCTTATTACACGGAGTTACACGACTCTTTAAAGTTGAACTTATGTGAAAAAAATTCTGGATATTTAAATAAATAATAAATTTGTGAATTAATTTTTTTTCTCATTGTTGGGTCAAAAAATATAGTAATTGAAGACAGTAATGTCTGTAATAAAAATATTAATTCATTATCTAAATTAAGAAAAAAGATATATTTGAATTTCGAAAAAAAAAATACAACAAGACTAAAGCTTAATCTTTCTTTTTAGCTTCTTGCTTGTAAATTTGGAATTGCTAATCTTACAACATTTATCAATTGTAAGAATGATGTCATTCTCATTTTCATCTCTCTTTTTTTTTCACTTTTTCTTTTCATTTTTTCCTTTGGGTACAAAGATTTTAGGAATAATTGCCCACTAAACCTTCTTGGGTGCTTCTGTCTTTATTATGGTAAGCTTACTTCATCGAGATCATCTAAAGACAAAAACACTTCATCCAAACATGAGAGTTCTGTCCCATCCTCATCTTCTTCTTCACTGCAATTTTGTTCATACACTCTGCATATCACCCACTTGCTATAATCCTGCACACAAACATCCATGTCACGCCACGTGTCATGTGAACTTTTAAATTGAATTAGGTTAAAAGAAAATGTAAAGTTTAAAACCTTAAATCAAAGCTAATTACTTTAGGTATATGAAACAAAAGGGTTATACACTCACGGGTTTGTGACTAGAACTAGAAGAAGCCCGGCTTGATGATCTCTTTGAAGATCGACTAGATGAAGAGGAATCTGGAAGGGAATATTCTTGCATGATCCAATTAGTTTGAGAATCTCCTAGATAAAAAGTTAGATACTTTTTGATTCCAACTTTCTTGTGTGTTGAGCTTGTGTAAATTGGCTCATCCATTCCCATTGATCCCCAATACCCATTGCTTGTTACTCTCTCTTGTGTCTTTCTACTATAGAAGTACCATTGCCTTCCTTCTCCTAAAGCTTTACCTGTTAATTGTAAATACATATTTATAGTGTTAATTAATGTGTTATCAAAGACTGTATTAGAACAGTTGCAATAAAATATATGCATTAAATCATCTAAGAAGATAAAAAACAAAGTTTACGGACACCCACTAACTTAACTAGATATCTCCGGAAATAAAAGCCAAATGAAGAAATTCGGAAACTTAGATATGTTAGTAGTCTAACTACTTTGCTTTTAGATAATTTACATCCAAAATATATTTTTTGTGGGATAATTTATAACATAAAAAGGAATCCAATATATTTTGGTGAGTGTGTATAATATAGATATATGATTGATTGTGTAGGTGTATCACGAGATTGAATGATTGATATTGGTGCACATGTATGACTATGAACAAAGCAATATGTTAATAATGGTTTCACCAATTAATGGATTCCTTACAATTGAATAAAAAAGAAAAGTGTACTATTAGTTATTGTGTGTATGGTAAGATTTTGGAAACCAAAACAATCCTTAAAAGAGAAACCCAACAAAAGTGTACTGCCAAAAAAAAGACAGATTGGTTACTTAGTTGGTGACAATAATCAAAATCTATATAGTCAACTATACATATACATATATACCCTATACACATGAACCTACATGCATATTATGCATAAATACATTTCATAAAACCCACTACACATACATGCATGATCATGTTCCTGACAAATTCAACTACTCTCACGGATATGAAAACTTGTCGGACACTACCATATTGATCATGTTAATAATCTAGACATTAAATACTCGGATTTCTGACATCATACTACTCACAAGTAGAGAGTCGGCTAACCTAATTATGAACGGAAATGCATGATTATATTTTGCATGATGCATACATACAAAGAGAGATACATGTATATGTATATACGTACCGGGGAGGTCCCAAGGATCGTAAGGGTAAAGATCGAGGTCAGGGATGACATCAGGGTGACAAGGCAATAGTGAAGCTTTACGGTGAAGGAAGTGAACAACGAGTTCTTCATCAGTTGGAAAAAACCTAAATCCTGGTGGTAGATTCATTGATATAAACGATATTGATTGATCTTGATCACACTATATCTATATGGTTGCGTGAGTGTGTGTAGAAGAAGATTACATAGAGAGATAGAGAGAGAGAGGATGATGTGGAACCAGAGGAAGTGTGTGAAAGAGATTGAGGTATATATAATAAGAGAATTGTGAGAAGGTGGAATTTTGAAGTCATCTATTTATGTACTTTTTGTTTGTGGCTTCTTTAATTCACTTCTTTGAGCAATTACCACCTTTGATTTAATTCTTTTATTCCTAAAGAATTAAAAAGAAAAAACAAAAGAGAATGATGGTAATAAAGATGGATGCAAGTGCAATGGAACTAAGTGAAGATGATTAATCCATGTCAAAGCTCAAAGGCCGTTCTTTCCGAGAAGTCGTCTCCTTAAGTGGATCTTACAATTTCGGCTGCCGCTTTTTATTTTCATTATTATTTTTTGGCAATACAATTGATCAATAACTCAGATAGTAAAGAAAATGTATTTTTGTCAATTTTGTTTTTTTTTTCATCGAAATCTGATTTTAAAGAGTTACCTAATTCTTATTTGATATTGTATGAAATTTAGCGGAAGAAAAGATGTTTAATCTATAGATCAGATTATGAAGAGTTTGAAACATTTAACTATCAGATTGAGAAAAACTCGGTTTTAATAATATATTAAATTTAAGTTATGATTGATGGAGAAGAAGATTTACTTGTCACATATATTCTTATGGCTTTTCTTTTTGTTTCCACTTATCAAATACTAATTAATTCTAAATTTTTTAATGGTGTAAACATAACATAATAGCTGAGATTTGTTAATGAGTTTAGATATCACTAATATTGGAAAAAAGAAATGAAGAAAAAGATTATAATTCACATGTAAAAGTTATGAATTAAAGAATAAATAAGTGAAAAGAAAAGAGAAAGAAGGTATTGAGGATTGGATACTTCGAAGCAAAAGAGTATCTTCTTTCTTCTTCTTCACCACTAAGAACAGGATTCTTATCCACTTCTTCTTATTTCTTCTTTCTATTTTCGTATTTTATTATTATTTAACAATTGATTATATTATTATAAATTAAGTTAAATTAATTTTCTAACTATGGTGGAATGTGAATTCGTGGGGCGCAGACAATTTTTGTATTTTTTGGCGTTGGCTTTTAAAACGAAAACTACTGGGGTCTTCATAAATTACTTTTTATTTCAATTAATGAGTGTATGTCAAGTCAGAGCACATCTGAATTTGGTTGCTTCTATTGATAGTTGCTAATTATTGAGCTCATTTGTGTTTAGTTTTTTTTTTTCTTTCTATTTTTTATCAATAATTAGATTGAGTAAACACATTTCATAACTCAAATTTACCTCTAAAACTGTAAATAATATCACATAGGAATGATTTATTTAAATATTTTATATATTTAAATTTATTTTTTTTTTCTTCTCTTTTTTTTTTGTAAATTAAATATTTGTAGTATTACTTATAATCTGTGTTAGTATATTGTAAAATCTGTGTAAGATGGTTTTCGAATTATATTTATTTAACTCATACACAAACAATAATTAATATTAGATTTTTACTTAGTAAATTAGTCTTATAGTGAAATAATTCAGACTAGTTAACAATATTTGTCTTTTGTTGAAATTGTATAAACATAGACGATAACATATAAAGAAGAAACTAACAATTGAGCTCTTAATAAAGTAAAATTTTGCATTGTTTGGTTAAAATATCTGATGTTAGAGTGCATCTTGTCTGCTAATCTTATAACAAAAAAAGAAATAATCTACTTCAAGAAAAACAAAATAGGTTAGAAACCAAAACAAAGTAATTTTGTTTTTGTTTTGTAATAAAATG